>RJWM01014523.1:0-50148 GCA_004363535.1 Dasyprocta punctata | reverse complement strand
AGGCAGTCAGACAGGGCTAGGTCCTTGAAAGAGCCAGTGCAGAAGTTCAGATACCTTGTAACCTCTGAGGACACAGGCACCTCCTGCTGCGGGCCAACTATCAAGACAAAAGGCAGAACAAATACACCCATATCCTAAGGATTGATATTCTAAATAGTTCTATATCACCCTGAGGAAGTCAGGAGCCAGCATCCCAACCACCCTACAGGAAGAGTCATTGTCATTAAACATCCCCACTTGCTACGTGACTCGCTTCCCCATTTGTACTTGATTTACTCAATTTTACCTGAGCAATTAATCTTATTGGTTAACCATGGTTATGTCCCACCTTATGCCTGTCTGCCTTGCGAGTTTCCAGTTTTCCCATCATGATTTTATTCTATAAAAGTCCCTAAAAATGACGGAGTCCCTGGCAACCCACTCGGGCCCACTTCTGTCCCTCAGACAGAAGCTTTCTTTCTCTCAATAAATATATTCTGCTCTTACCCTCCGTTGTTCCTAAAATTCATTCTTTGATTTTAGAGAACACAAACTCGTGCCAGACATATAGTAGGTTGGGAGTTTCATTCCCCTATATCATTTGGAGGTCTGGGATCATTTTTCCTGTATCAGGTGGGCATGAGGTGGGACAGAACTATGGTTAACCAAGAAGATTAAGAGTGTAATTACTCAGGTAAAATTGATTAAATTAGGATGAAATGGGGAGGTTAGTCATGTAGCAAGCGGGTATGAATACAGAACAGGGCCTTTGGCTGTAGCAGGTTGGGTTAGTGATTCTTGGTTTCTTCAGAATGATAGAGACCTATTTAGAATATCAATCCTTAGGATGTGGGTGTACTTGTTTGATCTTTTGTCTTGAGATCTGGCCCACAGTGGGAGGTGTCTGTCTCCTCCAACCTTAGCTCCTTTGAGGACCTAGCCCTGTCTGACTGCCTATGATATTTCTAATTAACTCAGCTGCCTATAACAATAGCAGTACACAGGGAGCCTCCTTTACCAGTAATCCCCAGTGAGCACAGTCTAGTTTCTAAAGAAGTCAGTAGCTAGCTGCACAGCCCAGGAGTGGCCAACAGCCACATGTGGTTAGTTCTAATTAAATTGTGGCATGAGCATAAAATACATATGAGGCTTTAAAGGTACAATAGAACACAAGATATAAAATAGCTTATTAACAATTGTAATATTTTTTACACGAAGAAATAATATTTGGATTTTGTGGTCAGCTTTCCATTGCTGGGTCAATGCTGTGGAAAGCAAAGATTTAGGATTACAAAGCAATGAAGAAAAAGGAGGCTAGCACAATGACCCTAGCTTTAGGCCAGTGGGACCTAGCTAATGGTGTCTCTAACAGGCCGAGAAAGAGGAAGAAGACAAAAAAAGGATAAGAACTAAGTAGCAATGCAGGAACTCAGTCACCAGAATTGGGTCCTAGAATCACAGGAGAATCTGGACAAGGCTCTCTGAATGTTGTTTTATTAGTCTGGTGGGCTTTAAATGACTTGTATAGTACCTAACTTTGAGGAGTGCCTAGGGCAAAGCTTGATATGTAGCAAGGAATTAAGCTGCATTAGATTTGAAGATTAAAGGGGTGATGGATGGGTAGAGACAGGCAAGTTGATATACCTGTCTGGTGACTTACAGCCCAGTAGAAATCAGTTTGACATGGCTTATACTGCAGGTACCCATGATGATGCTTGGTAATTTCTGCAGTATTTTCTTAGTGGTATCAGACATTTTTCACAGACTACCTTGCGTCTTTGCTGGCATTCCTGTCCCTGGGGCATTGAGTGTTGATTTTTCCCAGCTGCTATGGCAACAGGGTTAGTATGGACACAGTTCAGTAATGTCCTTCCTCCTGTCCCTGAAGGGCACTTCTTATTTGCTACTTTGGGCATTCTGTATAGTGGGTGAGATGTTGTAGGACCTGAAGATGCATGGAACCTGAAAGTGTAGGGGAGTTAATGTGCTGTAAGGTAAGCCTTGGTTGATGGGAAATGGAAGTTAACAGATTGCTCTTTCTCCTACTGAGATGAAGGACCTCTGTCTGCCTCAGAAGATGACTGTGTAAGATAGAGTGGACAGTTGAGTTTGTGTCTGAGCACTGGCCACCTTAGTAACATACCCACTTGATAGCTCTCCTTACCTGCTACACTCATCCACTGGCCCATTTCTACTTCCTGAGGAGGATTCACCTTTAATAAGAAAGTAAAACATAAGCGATTGCCTCAGCTTTGACAAGATATAATAATCATTTGTTTCAGGACTGTGAAGGTCAGTAGCTTGCAAATCAGTAGCTGAACAGCCCAGTATACCAACAAATGCATGTGACTGGTTCTAATTAAGATGTGATATGAGCATAAAAATACATATCTGATTTTAAAGATGTAGTAGAGTACAAGAGGTAAAATAGTTCATTAATAATTTTTAAGATTTATTACATGAAGAAATAATAATATTTGGATGTATTGGTCAGCTTTCCATTGCTGGAACAAAATGCCTGACATGCACAATTTAAGGGAAGAGAGGTTTAATTTGGCCTATTGTTTCAGACCTTGGCCAGCTGGTTCCATGGTAGAAACTATGGCAGAAGGGCCTGGCCCAAGAAGGTTGCTCAACTCATAACATCCAGGAAGTCTGTAGAAAGTTGGAGAAGAGCCAGAGAACAAAGGACCAAGAATCAGATATAGTCCCTAAGGCCATGCTCCTGTGACACACTTTCTCTAATTAAGTTTCCCTCCTAGTAACCCTTTTAGCTGCTGTGAGGTTAGGGTATCAGAAATTCAGCACAAGAACAGAACCATAGCAAGTCCAAAATCCAGCAGGGTAAACATTAAGTCCTGGAGTTTTCCGCTCCGTATCTGAAGCAATCTGGTTGCAAGCTCCAAAAGGCTTGAGTGATTCCACCCCTGCAGCACTTTTAGGGGTCTTAACTTTCATAGCATTCCTTAGATGATCCATATTTTTTACATCTTTATATATTGCTCTCTGCAGGTTAGGCGGAAACTGCCTTATCCTTTTCTCGTACTTAAAATCAGTGCCACATGGATGCCACCAAGGTCTGCTGCAGGCTGGAGCAGTAGCAAGGCTTTCATCTCTCTTGGTTGTAGGGGTCGACTGCCCGGATCACTGAGCTCTCTGAAGCTGATTGTGAGGAACAGCTTCTCTATGCTGCCACCATTTTGGAATCTGGCGTAGTCTCTTCCATTTTGGAATCTGATGCCACTGCTGCCCTTTTGAAACCTCCTGTGGCCTTTGTTGCCACTCCGGAAGTGGCACTCTGTGACTTTTTTCTCTGAGCAAACTCTTTCACTTTTGAAGGCCTGAGGCTGCAAAGGCTGGAGGCCTGCTGCTTCCCGGGATGCCTTGCCAGGTCATCTTTTTTATTTTTTTGTTCCTTCTCAGCAGTCAAGGTCTCAGCTCCATCTTTATAGTTCACAGCTTCCTGGCCAAATTCACAAGGTTTTAAATCACCATGCCGGGTTCCTTGCTCTTTATTCCCAACATAAATCTGGCTAAATGCCCCCAATAATAGCCAGACCACTGCTTCAACAGTCTGCTGCCTTGAAATTTCCCCTGCCAAATAGTTAGCCCTTTGCCCTTAATCTTAGTCTCAGGCAAAGTCTCTGGACATGGGCAGAACATAGACAAGCTTTCTGCCAAGCCATAACACACATCGTGTGGAATCTAACAACCAATGCGGTCCTTCTTCCCAGCAGAAACCTCCTGAGCCTGGTCTTTACCGGCAGGCTTTCTACCAGCCTTCTGGTCTCCTGATCTCTGACCAGAATCTCCCATACAGAACAGCCTAAGCTGTTCCAGCTCTATGCATTCAGGTGACATCTCCAAACCTTTTCAGACTTTTTCCACAAGAGCCTGGTCTTTACCATCAGGTTTTCTATCAGCCTTCTGGTCTCCTGATCTCTGACCAGAATCTCCCATACAAAGCCTAAGCTGTTCCAGCTCTATGCATTCAGGCGACAAATCTGAACCTTTCCAGACTCTTTCCACAAGAGCCTGGTCTTTACCGGCAGGTTTTCTATTAGCCTTCTGGTCTTCTGAGCTCTGACCAGAATCCCTCGTACAGAACAGCCTAAGCTTTTCTAACTCTACGCATGTAGGCGACATCTCTGCACCTTTCCAAACTCTTCTCACAAGCCATTTCCAA
Organism: Dasyprocta punctata; assembly: GCA_004363535.1. Classification (NCBI taxonomy): domain Eukaryota; kingdom Metazoa; phylum Chordata; class Mammalia; order Rodentia; family Dasyproctidae; genus Dasyprocta; species Dasyprocta punctata. The sequence continues at coordinate 45,983 of RJWM01014523.1, read as the reverse complement.
AGGCTCTTGAACCACATGGTCAAGAACAGTCACAGCAATAACCCCACTCCTCTGGTATCAAATTCTGTCTTGATTACTTTTCACTTGTTGCCGAGACAAAATACCTGACGCCCAAAATTAGGGAAGGAAAGGTTTATTTCTTACAGTTCTTGGGGAGGTTTCAGTCCATACTTGGTTGGCTCCAAGGCAGCGTGGCATGGCAGGGCAGCCATTCATGGTGGCTGCAAGCAGCAAGGCGCACTGGCAAGAGAAAGTGAAAGTGAGCCAGAGGAAATCCTGCCTCCCTTATACTGTATCTCAGCTCCACCCCTGGGTGGGTGCAGCACTCACATCACCAATCCCTGTGCCAGACAACAAACCAATAACAAGCACTAGACTCAGCCCCATCAAAAATATATGAAGACTTAGGGGACATAGTATATCACCCAATACACTGGCCACCTAGGTTCTTTTGCTTGCCACTGACTGTCTTAGTTACTTTTCACTCATTGCTGAGACAAAACACCTGACACCCAAAACTAGGGAAGGAAAGGTTTATTTATCTTACAGTTTTTTGGAGGTTTCAGTCCGTAATCAGCTGGCTCCAAGGCAGGCTGGCATGGCACTGGGGCAACACTTCAAGGCAGCAGCCAGAGCAAAAACAGCCAGAGTAAAAGGGGGCAAGAGCAAGCCTCTTCTCCTCCATTATATTGTACACAGGACCACCCCCTGCCCCCAGGGTGAGTGTAGCATTCACAAATCTGGCCCTGCTTTGCACAAGATGAGGGTGTTTACAAAGTAAGAACCCTGGCTCCCTGCTGAGTCTCTCATTTAAACTTCTGACCTTCTCAAATTGACACAATGAACAGGTAACTGCTTGGGCTGTACACCCCAGGATGTAGAGCTGCTGAGTTACTTAATTAAGCTTCTAGACTTCCCAAGTTGACACAGTGTATAAGCCATAACACTGACCCAATCAAAGGGATGAAAAAGAAAAAACTTTATTCAAAGTTAGTTTAGAGGAGATGGAGGAGCCGCATCACCCAAATCACTGTCTCACTGTGTACACGTCTGTTAGGGGCTTTGATGCAAGGAATGATGGAAGGTCGGGACACACTGCGATAATAGCATGTTCAGGTTTGTTTCATCCCTTCTAGGTCCCTACCGTCTCCCTCCCTTGCCTATAGAAATGAAGCTGAATCCTGCCAGCATCTGCATGTTATCTAGCTGAGATCTGTGGGTAGCAGCTATACTTAAGGCATGAGGAAGTTTGAAGAAGCCGCTTGTCTCTAAGGAAAAGAAAACCTTTTAAGGTTCTATTTTGCCCTGCTGGTTAAAAAAGAAGCAGCACCATGTGGACATTGACTACACAGATATGTTAAAATGATCATCTATGTTTGTTAATGTCTAACTTTATAGAAGATTAAGTTTTTAATTTGAATTACAAATAAATGAGGGCCTGTATTTGATGCCTTCCTAAACATATTAGGGTGGGCACAATAGATGTTGCAAAGGCTAACAGTTTTATAAGCGTTAATCTGTTGGTATATTTTATTACATGTATTTTCCATGCTATAATTGAATACTATGAGCATAGTACCTAGGGATTAACTTTTGTGCTTTTTTTCTTTCTTTTTTTTTTCTTCACTGCCATTATCAATTACATGTTGTGATTTGGCGGGGTAAATTAAATTTGTTGCAGGAATTGGCCCTGCTCCTTTCTCTGGAATTTCCTTGTGGCTTTCTTGCCCAGGGTACTTCATCATCAAATTGTCTTATTAAGCACTCATGCAGTGTATCTAGTGCAAGTCAAATAGCTGTGGATTTCATTCTGTTCTATAAAAAGATAAGGTTCTGGCTTGAAGTCACATTCCTTCTCTTGGAATTTTGTTCTGGCTGGATTGAAACATTGTAAAGGAATAGTTTGGTGAGCAGTTGCTAGCGGAGGCAAGAACCCAGTGAATTCATACTTAAAAGGAATGTGACTCAAGAGGGAGGGAGTGGCGGCATGGATGAGAAGACAGTTTCAGCTGAGCGGGACAGGGAGGGGACAAGTTTAAAGAATCAAAAGGAGCAGTGATTTTGAAACAAATCAAAATCACTTGGCATAGCTCCACCCTATCTAAATTTAAGATTTTCCATTTTAGGTGTAAATCAACACGGTAGCAGGCTATGCTACTTACACATGGGTAGTTTACTGTTAAACGAAAATCAAGAAAACATATCCAAAATTTTGAAATTCTGAAGCAGGACTGCTTATTCCCAAGCATGCTTCAAAGATGGCCTACCCATAGTCTTTCAACAGACACAGTATTTGAGTTGATCCCAATAGCCAGATGCAGAGGTGAGTTTCACATGGCATAAGTTTAATTTCTTTTACTTTCTAGCCTTTAAATTCTATGTTCTTTGAGGTTTTTTTCCCCTCAAAAGAAACCACATGTAGAAAAACAATTCTATCAGAAGATTCATTGTGATGAGTTTTAATTAGAAGTTCACTAAAGATGTACTAATATCTGAATTAATATCAACATCATTCAAAAATAAAGTAACAGAGTGCTAGGACCATCACAGCAAGTCATTTATTTCAAATAATAATACCTAAACTGTTTCACGGCCTTCCAGGGAGGATGGAGTTACATGAAGTATAGTTAATAGGATGGTAAACCTCTAGTTTGCTTTATATCCCACAAGAATCTATCTTTCCCAGTGAAGTTCCCTTACAAACCTGACTTGAACTGATTTCACCCTTAGTGGCAGTTGTGACAGCATTCTAAGGGTCCTGCTGGATCAAGGCACATGACCACAATCATGTCCAATCTGGTTTTATGTTAAACATCTTTTGAAAATCATGGTTAACAGCTTTCGTTGCTCATAAAGTTAAAATTACTTTGTTAATATATGACCCAGAGAGGAAGGTTACTGTAGGCAGAAAATATAAAAGAAAATGAACTGTAGCTTGGATTTTCTTTTTTAGCCAAACAACATAAAATGTAATATTATTAGCAAGCTGTATCATGGCAGCTCCTTGACAATTATAAAGATTAGAGGGATGATATTCATGTTAAGCTTGGAAGACAACACTTGAATGACCTGGGCTGCATAAGTGCGGGGGAGGATAGTAGTTTAAGTGTGTAACTTGCAAGAGCTGATTTATTCGTGGTTATTCTCCAATCTTAGCACACCCCTGACACTTCATAAGCCCTCCATAAATATTTACAGGGTGGAATGCTAGGACCTGTCTCAGTGGTATTGCCAGCTCATCAGGGAAAGTGCGAGATGTGTAATCCGGATATGAGCCAGGAAAAGGAGCAGGTGAGGTAATGGAAGACAGAACGCGAGGAGAAGTTGCTGAGGTTTTCTGTTGTATTTTGTTGCTGACATTTGTTTGCCCTTCAGGATTTCACATGGGCTTTTCTGAGAGCCACATGAGAGAGGCTGCCAAGGAGTGTACAGTCGTGATGAAGGCATATCAGAACCAAGCAGGGAAAGGGAAGCTGTGAGGCAGCAAAGGTCCCTAAGAAGAATCTAATAAATATAAGCCCATCAAAAACTGAAAAAATGCCATGTTCATTTGTAAAGAAAATATTTGATACTGATCCTTAGAAGAAAATGAACAATAAAGGAATAACAGCACTTGCAGCATTTTTTTTTTTTTCATCTTTAACCATAAAATGACGTTTGGGTCCTCACATTTAGTGTAAGACACTAATGACAAAAGTATTTATGGGAGGGTCAAGGAGAGGGAACTATGTGAACATCTTCTGTTCCAGGACTTATGATAAAAGCTCTGCATGTGTGAGCCCCCTGACCCTCACGATAAATTACAAACCCTTGAGGAGCTCACAGTGCCTCACTGAGAAAGTAGAAGAAAAGTCTTTCTGTTTTCTTTAAAATCATTCTACAAGCAACACACAAACACGTGCTTATGATGTTTCAAATGCTGAAGAAGATAGGATGGCAGAAAAATTGGCCTTCAACCCTTGGCCCCTTCCATGGTCTCTTTTCTTCTTATATAGGCAATCAGTATGTGTGATTACTGTCAATGATTTGACATGTGGCTTCGATTCTTTTTATTTGTATGTGTTATAATTTTGTGTTTATTTAACTTTTAAAATATGAAGGTAATTACTGAGGCATATAATTCATTGGAATATAAATATAAATATGAAGTGATTTGATTTTTAAAAATACAACTTTCTTCCAAATGTGATTTTGTTTTTTTTGGTGCAAGGAATTGAATATAGGACATTCATACTAAGCTACACCCCAACCCTTTTCTTATTTTTTTATTTCAAGACAGGGTCTTGCTAAGTTGCCAAGTTTCCCAGGCTGGACTTGAATTTATGATCCTCTTGCTTTAGCCTCCCTGTGTTATGACAACCAGCTCCCTAATGTAATATTTTAAACTTTTTTTTCCTCTGTGGGTGGTTTGTAAGTTCCTTAGTGGAATCTCGGCTGTTTTCTGCAGCCTTTCTGTTATTTTCAGTTATTAAAGTGGTTTCATTTTGATATCAAACATTACATTTATTTTAAAATTTCAGTTTTAAATGCAATTCAGTCTCCTTCTCAACCCCAAAGAAGTTTCGACCTGTGTGGGCTCTAGCTGCTTGGTTCTCCATTGGCATGAGGGGAGGGAATTTATTGCAGACTTTTCTTGGTGGCTGTATCTGCTATTCTAGCTTTTTGTGAGCTCAGTAGAGATGGTGAAAGGATCAGAATGCCCTTATAACAGAGACTTGTTTCCATTTGATGTTGGTGGTCGTTGGCAGCCCTTATTTTTTAACTAAGTGTGAATGTCATTCTCATTCTTTAATGGAGTATTTTTTTCCCTTTGCTATTCTTCAGTATGTTAGTTCTAGCCTATGGTAGTTTTGTTTTGTTTTGTTTTGTTTTGTTTTGTTTTGTTTTAATCTTTTTGAGACAGGATTTCACTATGCAGTTCAGGTTGTCCTTGAACTCACTTTGTAGCCCTGGCTGGTCTCGAACTTACAGCAATCCTCCTGCCTCAGCCTCCTGAATGCTGGAATTACAGGCACGCGCCACCATGCCTTGCAGAATTATGGTGGTTTTAAAAGAGTTGAGTGTCAACTGCTTATTGACAGACATATGGCAGACATATGTGGATTCCATATTTCATGACAGAAATAAAAAGCCTGAGAGTATGGAGGTGATTCTGACTTTTGTTTCCACTGGGTACCTTCCTACTCCCATTTGGCATCTCTGTCTGTTGGGGGCCACAAATTCCAAATGGACATAGCATCTATCATAGGTTTTCTTATTCTGACTGCCCTGTGGGCTGGTTTGGCGATGCAGAAATCCTGTTTTCCTCTAGTCAATGAGATTAGCATCCAGGTGTGGGGATTAATCTTGGCTTGTTTCCTTTGTGGTGTTAAACCTGCCCATTCTACTACTGCTTCTACACTATGCCAGGAAAAGCACCCTGCGCCCTCCCCTATAGTGGCTAATAAAATGATGGCTAACTGGACCTTCAGGGTCTTTTGTCCCCAGAGTACATGGATCATCCCAGAGCCCTATATTTTGCAATTCTTGTCTCTTGCTTTTTTTTTTTTTTTCTTTCCCACCAAGTGCCAAAACTTGGGCAGGAGATTGGGGACTCACTGCAGGGGTCTCTAATATCTGTCCACTCTCCTTTCATAGATAGCATGAGGCACATCAGTGGACCTGCTGGCTGAGCAGACGTCAGGTAGGTGATCAAATGCCAAACTGGTCTTCATGTAGTTGTCTCAACTGTTGCAGGTGATGCTTTTTGGAGCATCTATGGAGATTGTCTTCCCTGTCTTGGAGAGAGGAGGCAGTCTTCCTTGCCTCCTGAATGGGGACTAGAAGGAGTAGAATTTTTCGCATGAATTGGGGTTTTAGGTTTAGTAAACCTGTCTCCTCTCAGTTCTCTTTTCAAGGACTAGAAGAGGGTATGTGGGGGTGGGTGGTGTCAGAACTGGGTCTGCATATTACTGAAGTTTCTTGCTTTAAAGTCTGTGGGAAAGAAAGTGTTCTCAATATTGGTTGCTTTTTATACAAAAAGCACAGTGACTTCTATAGCCTTCACCCTCGCATGAGACAAATCCAACTTCATAGCTTGTTTCACATTCTTGGATACCAGAACTTGCTCTCTGTGCTGCTTGTTGTCTATTTGTCCTCCCTTGTTCTCTTGTGTTTCCTTCGTTTGGCTGATGGGAGGCACTAGTAGGAGACTGCTGAGTGGTGGAGAAGAGAATCAGGGTGTTTATACTCTGGCCTTCTTCCCCAGATCAGGATCTGGGGCTTCAACTATTGCCTCCTGGCCTGCTTGCCCTAGCTCTAGCTATAAATATTTTTTCTCTTATTCTTTTAGTTCAAGGCTGAAAGCTTCCCACTTTTGCCAGTGCCTGGGTACATTATCAGCCCATGTAGACTCCTTTAACCTCTTGCTGTTCCTTTAACCTTGTCCATACCTCTAAGGAGTCTTTTTGTTAGAACAATTTCAGTTACAAACTTAGAGTGGATCCTCTGTGACCAGGACAAATATGCTCCTTTATTCTGTTAGCAAGATGTCTTGACGTCTTCCATGTCATTACATATGTATTTATTTAAATGAAAATGACTGTAAAATTGAATTACAGGGAATATGTGACATATTCAAATTCCACAAAATAACTGTAATGTACCTTTCAAAACTCTCAAGGTTATGAAGACAAAGAAAAGCCAAGGAACTACTATACACTAAAGCATACTCAAGAGACATTACAGTTAAATGTAATTTCTGGCCCTGGAGCAGGAGAAAAATACATTTATAAGTTTTGCTAAAAATAATAAATGCGTATGAGTGTCTGTATATGTATGTGTATGTGCGTTAGTCCAGAGAGAGAAGGGGAGAGGGAGAGAAAGAGGCTTACTGTGATGAAATGCTAACTTTGAGAATCGATGTAAAGAGTATACCAGAGTTCTTTGCACTATCATTGCAACTTTTCTGCAAGTCTGAGATTATCTCAAAATAGAAAGTGAATGCAGTAATTGTACAGTGTTTCACAGCTGGATGTACCTGGCCACTGCCTTGCTGCTGGCCGTTTACTTACACCTAAGACAATCAGTTCATCTCCCGCTTTTCTCTGTTACGAGCAGTCTTGCAGCAAACACCATTGTACACCTATCTTTCTGCGCATAAGCCAGTACTGTTGCTGAGTAGAATTAAAGAAGCAGAACTGAGTTAAGGATCGTACACATTGTACATCGTGGTAGATTTTGTTAAGTCACCAAAGATTGCTCGGTAAACACGTGTAGTCTATTTTATACTATTGCAAATTTTTTAGAAAGCTTGTATTAAAATGTTAGATTATGACCTGTAGGATTATAGTTGTTCAAACTGATTGAACTTGGTCTTTACAGTTTAGAAATCTGACCAACTCAAAATTATTTGCATGAATCACCTCTTATCTATGTCATTTCCAATGACTGACCTATTCTGCATCCTTCCTTTGCCCTGGAATTTGTGAACCTTCTTCCAAAGCCTGCCTCTTGGAACACTGTTTGGTTAGAAATGATAATTATTTTACCCAGGAGGGTAAAATACTTAAAACAGTACTTTCACAAACTGATTATATGTGATTTTAATATCAAGCTCAACACTGCTTCCTCTCATAAATGTGTGTAACTAGGAATTGACAGAATTGTTTTCGAAAACAATCAACTGATCCAATATCCAGGTCAAAGTGAACATGTTACCACATTACAGCTTACAGAACACATTTGCCTGTTTGGTCTTTGGATACAATCACAGAATGGTAAAGCTGGAAGGAAAGCTAGAAACATGTGGTCCACCCTCTTCTTTTCTGTTGTAGAAGTGGAAACTGTGATTCACAGAGTTTGACGTATTGAGTGAAATCACACAGCTGATAATTGGCAGAACAAGCGCTAAGGTTTGATTTTCTGACTTTGTAAAGCGCTTATTCCTGCTTCACATCTGTACTGTCTTAAAAGTCTTGGGTACATGCCATGAAGCAAATCATGCTTTTGAAGGTGGTGACTCAAAGTAGGAAGGCTGGAATAAACAATTATTTCTAGTACACAATGAAGAAGAATTTACGTCATGTGCTCATGTAAATGATTTATAGCAAGGAAATGTAACCAGTAAATTGGGTATTTCTTGTGTGATTGCTGGGAACTGCATTAAATGCCACAATAAAGCTTTGCATATTACACATATATGAGTGTCACGTAAGCCCAGAAAAGTTTGCGCATATGATAATTTTAGCATACTTCGTATACATAGTGGCAAATATTACTGTATTTGGAAATGATTAGATGTTCCTAGATAATTTGTGAAGCTGAAACTTGGATAATTAAGTTCCTAATTTTCTTTATAGTGGCAAAAATCAAACTAAGCTTCTATAATTGTAATAATATGTGTTATAATAAGAAAGGATGACATATAATACAAATGTTGGTTTTATCTACACTCACTCCTGCCAAGTCATTCATATTTTGCTTTACATATGTATTTTTTTGTATTTAGTTGTTTGTGGGAATATGTAACATTCTGGGAGCTCAGAAAATTTCACAAGGAATTCACAACTTTGATTGTATGCATTTTCTTTATAAGTCTGGTGGGATCACTTGCAATAAATAGTAGGGTTTAAAAAACTTATGTGGTTATGGGAGAAAATTTTGTAGCAGGGTGGGACAAATTTTGCCATGGGTTTGATCTACAAGAGAAAGGGGATGGCTAGCCAGTGGAAGAACAGTTTCTATTCCTAAGAATCTTTAGATTTGGTCTTGATTTGGGTTGATGTGATTGTCTATGAGGATCCATACAGCTAATGGGTGTCAGTAACAGGGGTTTTAGTCAATAGTGATTCCATAATTTGTGTGGCTCCAAGGTTTCAGCTAGTGATGGGCTGCTGAGAATTGATCATCAAGGCACAGATGATTAGATCGTAAGTGCTTCTCAACCCTGTTTCACCCAATTTTCTGTATTTGAAACAAAAATTTTGTTATACCTACTTACTTAACACACTTTCATAAAATAATCTTTCTACACTAACAATCTTAAAAGAATCAACATGCTTTAACTGTACAACAGAAAATAAAGAAAATTTATAGTAATATTTATTTTAATATATATTGCTCATTTACTACTATACTGGTACAGTGCTTCTCAAATTTGACTGTACATGCAAAGATCCCAGGGTCTTGTTAAAAAGCAGATCTGGTTCACTAATGGTATAGTTTTGAGTCAGGAGTGTTCTGCAAAGTTTTATCTGCTAGAGGCTTGGACTCTCACTCAGGACACTATTATGAGGTGGTGGAATGCTTAGGAATTAGGCCCTAGAGTAAGGAAGTTAGGTCACTGGGGGTTCTTATCTCCTCTATAAAAGGGAGATAATGGGTAAAATTTTGTTTAAAGGTCATTTTAGGCTTTAATGGCACAGAATAAATAGTACAGAAATTCTGTTTATGTCATTCATGGGTTTAGGCATATTTTGATATATTGTTAATGAATATTTGAAAGCCAGATTACTGGTGATAACATCTGTCTTAGTTGCTTTCTCATTGCTGAGACAAAATATCTGATACCCACAAGTCAAAGGAGGAAAGATTTATTTTAGCTCACAGTTTGTAGAGCTGTCAATCCATAGTAGGCTGGCTCCAAGGCAGTGTGGCATGGCAGAGGGGCATTGTAGAGAAGAAGCAGTCCATGGCATGGCAGACAAGAAGCAGCAAGGCCTCCTTCTTCTTTCTCCTTTTATTCTATCCAGGTTACAAACCTATGGTTGGTGCCACCCACACCCAGGGTAGGTCTTCTGTCTTCAACAAATCCATCATCCATACCAGAACTACTTTAAACTAACCAGTGGACTAATCCAGTTACACATATGTATGATCCAGTATCACATACCCATGATCCAGTCACCACCACCCCCAAAACCTCACTTACGAGTGCATGAGGCTTTGGGGGGACATCTAGATACAAGCCATAACAATATCCAATTCAAATAATGACTTGGTGATGATTGAGGATTTTCTCTTTAAAAACTATTCAGTGAGGCTGGAAACTCTGGATCCCATAGGACTTGGGAAGCACTCAACTCAACCCCTGCAGACACTGCTGCCTACTGGGGACCTTCACTGGATCCTGGAGGACCCAGGAAGCACCTTCACTGCTCCCTGTTGATGCTGCAGCCTGATAGGCCCACACTGGCACCCTGAGGACTCAAGAGATGAGTGTCACATGTCTGGTCCCTGGATTCTCCGTAACGCAGAGCAAAAGAATTGACAATCAATAAATTGACTTCAATGAAGAAGAGACCAAATCCTAGGAGGTAAGGTGAGCTTCAGGACTGAAGTGAAACCCTTCCACGGTGACTAGGTGAAAGACAGCCTTGGAACATAGGCTCGGAGAGGGTGAGAGCTAAATACTGATCTCCCGGAATCCCCTTGGAGGCTTAGGCTCAGACCAGGAAGATCACAGGGCCTGCGTTCTGTTGAGGGAGGCCAGGTTTGTGAGAGTAATCATTAGAAGTGGGCAGTCCTGAAGAAGAAGACATATGATGGTATGTTTGAGCTCTGGTTTCATTGCTGACATCCAGGAGAAATCAGTTCTCTGAATTACTATGGGTAGATATAAAGAGGGGCCTAATTTTCTTTATTAAAATTTGAGCCCATGAAAAATGAATCCAACAGCTCCTATAGGATTCAAAGAGGTCTAATACCAGTGTAACTGGAATTAGTGAAAAATCGGAAGACAGCATGAAGGGAATAAATAATCTGTTACACAAGTAATAGCAGATAACTTTCCTAACATGGAGAATTTAACTTACAGATAGATAAGTGAAGTACATAGAACCTCGAATAGCCATGGTCAGAAAACAAACAAATGAACAAAAAACAACTCACTCCATACCACATAGTAATTAAAATACTGGAAATACAACACAACAAGAGAATCTTGAAGGGAGCTAGAGAAAAACAACAAATTACCTATAAAAAATACCTATCAGAATTATAGCAGTCTTCTCAACACAAACCTTAAAGGCAAGGAGAGCATGGAATTTAGTGTTTCAAGCTCTTAAAGAAAATAACTTCCAACCTAGGTTATAATATCCTGAAAAATTATCTTTCAAAATTGGTGGAGCAGTAAGATACTTTCATGATAAAGAAAACCTAAAAAAAAAAAAAAAAAAATCCGTGATCGCCAAATAAACATTGCAGAAAATTCTCAAGGATATCCTAGAAGGAGACAATGAGGCAAACAATGCTAAAATATCCAATAAAATGAATACATCAGGTAGGGATAGTAATTAAGTAGAAGAAAAAAGAAAACAGCAAAAAGAAATTAATACAATGACAGGAATAAGTCAATATCTGTCAACATTTTCTGTGTTTTTGAGACAGGATTTTGCTATGCAGTTTAAACTGGTGTTGAACTCACTTTGTAGCAAGAAAAGATACTTCGGATACAGTTTTGATACAAATTCATACACACATTGGTACCACAGCCAGATAAAATTATGTGCTGATCTATTCACATGTCATGAATATGCTATATAATTAGCTATATAGTCTGGAGATTTAGTGAAAAATAAAAACTGGGGGCCCCTTGTGAAAGCAGTATTAAGAATCTAAAGACAGTGACAGCAGAGCACTAAAAAAACATGGTCCTTCTTAGATCCTTGACACTGTAAATGCACAGGCCCGTGAAGTTAACTGCAAAGAAAATATGACAACAAATGAGTTATTTATAAGGGTCTTGAGTTTTTTTCTTTGTTTTATTTTTTGTTATTGCTATTATAGGGTTGGTTTTTACATAATTTAAGTGATTTTTTTTTCACTTGGTAACACATTAGGTAACATGTAAGGAAATAGACTTTAACAATGTGAGCGTTTTCTGACTCCCTGAAAATAGAAACACCCTAGGGTTCTCACTCTGCATCCTGCCCAAGCACCAGTATTCCTGGCGCAGCTTTATGAAGCCTAAATATCCACCTCTCGCTAAGAGATTTGGGAGCATCCGGTCTGAAACAAAGCAACTAAAACCTAGCTGTGCTGCATTCATAACTGCCTTTTCCAACACAAGTCTTTCAAATGTTGATTTTGGCCTTAGGATCTTATTTTCTTTCTAAAATAACAAACCTTTCATGACTTAATCATGACTACATGTCCTGTTGGGGGAAGGATTCTGGTCTGTGGCTTTGACTATTTTGTCCTGTTTGGGGGTTTTGTTTTATTTTGTTTTTCATTATTCATTTTTACTCACTGAACCTGAATATCCTCACCCTTGGGTAAACTTTCAAAATTGGAAATATGTAAGCTATGTGATTTTATGGTCAAATAATATCATATCTGTAAAAGGACTAAGAAGAAATTTCAGATACAAGGAGTAAGAAATCTATTGAAAACATTGTGAATATTTTTCTGTATGTCTTCAAGATAAGATCTGGCCTGGCTTTACATGGGATTTATTGTGGCCAACCATGATAATTATTAATAAAAAACAGTGTTCCAGATAACAGGCAATCAATCAAAGATACATGGAAAATATCTTCATTCAGGTAAGTGGTAAGCCAGCCATGCTATTCTTATCATAGCTTATGTCTCCTAACATGCACACCTTTGGCCCGGCAATGCCTGTCATGGTCACTGGTGGCCATTACACAAGTGAAGTGTCAAGGGTACACTCTCAGCTACCAAAAATGCACTTACACAACCCTGAGAGTATGTGCCTCCTTAAATATTGTACCCTAGTTAAAACATCTTTCTCTATTCCAGACTCTGGGAACAAGGAATAGGAATTTATAGCATCTATATTGTATCTGTCTCCTTGGCTCAAGAACCAAATGACAATTTTTCTATATGAAAAAAAAAATTTCATAAACAATTGCTAAGAGAATAACAATAATTACACTGTGTATTATTGTCTTCAAACTATCTACTCAGAGTACAAGACACAAACCAAAAAGACTTACAAAAAAAGAAGCTAATGGGTAATAACACAAAACTTTCTTTTCAACAAACTAAGATAAACTAGTAATATAAATGAAACCAATTACCATATACAGTAAAATCTGGGATTGAGAGAAGCTTGATCCACAAGTGTTCTGCAAGATGAGCAAATATTCTAATAAATTTTAACTTGATAAACAAAGTGATGTCTTACAATACAAGTATGTGACAGTATCACAACTGAGCCAATGTTTTCTCTCTCTCTCTCCCTCCCTTCCTCTCTCTCTCTCTCTGCAGAATTGTGGGTAGTCATCTCCCAACATCAAGAGGTTATGGAGGAGATTTTGTCTACAGAGGAGGAGCAGAAAAAGGCAGAGGAGATTAGGGAGATATGTAAAATGTGGGAAACACTGCAAAATTTTGTAGAAAAGCACCCCTCGAATAAGGCTATAGCCGTGAGCTATTAATCTGTTTAACAACAATGCAATGTCACATTTCTGCAAAAGCCTTAAAAAGAAGTGTAAGCAAGTGTCACTGGATGGGTTCCTTGGTAAAATTGCACAAAAAGAAAGACTACATTGAGCCAATAGATAGCAATGATTCCTTTAGTGAAAGTGAAAGTTGTGCTACACAATAACCCTGTTTTCTCTTGTCTGCCTCACACCAGCCACAAAAGTTTCCAAAGGTAAGTGCAGGTTAATTTGTTTATTTCCTTCATATTTTGAATTTTATTTGTTATTTTGTGTTATATTACAGTATTGAAATCAATTTATATGAGTATTTTTGGGTTATGGAAGGAATCATCTGAGTTTCTATTATTTCTAATGAGGAAATTTGCTTTGATATATAAGTGCTTTGGATTACATGTTTCTGGAGTGAATTATGCAAACCAAGATTTTACTGTATGTTGAAATTATTTTAAACAATGAAATCTGTAATTTAGGAAAGTATTTGAACTTCTCCCTACTTTCTATTTATCTCTCTTCTATTTTGCTCTTCATTTGTGTGTATTCAGTGGTACCTCAGTTCACAAACTTGATTCTTTCCACAGTTCTGGTTGCAAATTGATTTGTATGAGAACCAAATCAAATTCAGTGTTTAGGTTCTATGTTTACCTTGTTACTACTTGATGGTCAATTTTAATGACATAGAATACTACGTTTGCATTTAACATGACCATGCCTTAACTTGATTTTCTCCTATTACTTTGTTTCTCATTTTTAACTCTCTCTCTGTCTCTCTCTGTCTATATTCTACAGCAATAAGAGTCTTTGTGCATTTAGCTTTAACACTTTGAGGAATTTTATTCATGATACACTCCTAGGATGAAGGCTAGTGTATTGGGTTGACTGTACATCCCAATTTGCCAAGGAGGGGGCCTGTTAATGTATGATATATTTCTTAATAGCACCACCTTTCCTTTTCAGAAGTGTCCTGGTTTGGACTGTAAATTTTAGAAATTGTTCAGGTGATTATGATAGCCACTAAACATTTTTAGAAGGGAAGACTGATAGATGATTGATGTTAAAACATTTTAACTTATATAATATTAAAAAATCCTTTGGAAAATACTTTATAGTTAAAAAAAATACCTTCTTTAGAAAACGTTACCAAACTAGGTTTAAATTCTTCACAAAATCACATAATTAAAAGGAATGAAGTTAATTTTTCATAATTTTTTATTTTAAAGAGAACAAAATCAACCAAAATAAAACAATAATGCCAATGAAAACAAAACAGTATAAGTGATATAGGATTTCAAAATGTTACTAGGAGGTCAACAATGACTATCATAATGCCTCTTGTTGTCTTCAAAATAGCTGCCAACACCATCAGACATAGCAAAATAAAACAAAACAGAACAGAATAGAAGCAATAAAAACAAAACAATGAATGCAATACAGTACTTCAAAACGAGATAATAGTAAATCCAAAATGGCTACCAGAATATATCCTGTTATCTTTGAAATAGCTGGCCATGCCATCAGATATAGTAAAATCAAACAAGACAAAACAGAATAAAACCAAACGAAAGAAAACAATGAAAATGATATAGGATTTTAAAATAAGATAATAGGGTGTTAACAATGGCTACCACCTTCAGAAGGAGATTCCCCATAGATGCTATACTGTGTACTGTTATCCTCTAAATAGATGATCAGACTACTGGCTTTAGGCCTGCAAAGTCAATGAAATGCTAAACACTACAAGCATTAAGTTGTATTTTACTTCAATAGCTATCATCTCAGCTTGTGTTTCTCCACATCAGCTGGTTGCTTATGAGGGGGATGAGGGGGGACCTTGGCTCTTCTTGTATGCCAGCTGTGTGCCAGAAGGGGCTGGCTTCTTGTTCTTACCCCCACAGCCCATGTATGGTGCTGGATCACGGTAAGTGGCTGGCTTCTTGTTCTCCTCCCTGCACTCTGCACATGGTGTTGACTCACAGGAAGGGACTGGTATGCACTGATTCACTGAAATTAATTTATTGAGGGACAACATATTTGCCTTTTTTATTTTTAGTAAATGTATGACTGATAATACTATGGTGATGAGAACTACCACCCACTAAGATGTTATATTTATTTTTATAATTAAGATAATTTGACATTATATTGAAATTTCATTAATCCAGATATTATCAATTTAAAATTTGTGGTAATTGAGAATGGACTTTAAGATTGGCTCTTTGGTATGTTGAGAAAAAAATATTTCTAGGTGAGAGAATAATGTAAGTGAGAGTATGGGAAGAAGTGTATATACTTTGGAAAATAAATGGCTTACAAACTTCAATAAGTGAGCTTACATAGACAAAATGAAATGATTCCATAAGCTTGGCCTTGTGGCTGTTTAGATTGATACTCTGATTTGCTAATCCAAGTATGGTAATTTTTTTTTATTTTATGGAAAAAAGGTAAAACAAAATTTTATAGCAAGGTAATGGGACAGTAACAATAGTTAATACATTGCACATTATTATCTTTTAGTAGTTACTCAGAGTACAAGATATGGGCATAAAAAGTTCTCCAATCTATATTGGTGCAAACTTTACTTTTCAATGAATTAAGAGACATTAATAGTATAACTAACATGCATTTTTTCTTTCTTTTCTGTTCCTTCCTTTCCTCTTTCCCCTATTCTAGTTCCTTTTTAACAACTTCCCATTTCAAAATATCTATTGCATGTTTTAGCTCTTATTTACTCTTTCAGTTTCTCACACCAGGGAGACAATGTGATGTTTGCACATATGAGTCTGATTTATTTCACTAATGAGGATGGTCTTAAATTGAATCCATGTACCTATAAAAGTCTCAAATTTATGCTTCTTTATAGTTGAGTAGTATTCCATTGTATAAAAAAACCACATCTTTTTAATCCATTGCTTGGTTGATGGGCATTTAGGTTGTTTCCAAGATTTAGCTATTACAAATTGTGTGGCTATAAACATTGGTGCACATATATTGCTGTGGTATGATGTTTTTAATTCTCCTGGGAAAATACCCAAAAGGGGAATAGCTGGGTTGAAAGGGACCTCTAATCCTAGATTTTAGAGGAATCTCCATACTGATTTCAACAGAGGTTGCACCAGTCTGCACTCCCACGAATATCAAAGAAGCATTTCTTTTCCTCACAGCCCCTCCAGCATTTTTGTTATTGGATAATTTCTTGATAAGAGTCATTCTTTCTGGAGTGATATGGATCTCAGTGTTGTTTTAATTTGCACCTCTTGAATGACCAATGATGTTGAACATTTTTTATGTATTTATTTGCCATTTGTGTTTCTTCATCTGAGAAGTGGGTATTCATCTCAGATGCCCATTTTTCGGTTGAGTCTTTGAATCTGGGGGGCCTGATTTTTTTCATTTCTTTGTATGTTCCCAATTTGTGGGTTGTCTTTTCACTGTTGGATTTCTTTGAACGTGCAAAAGCTTTTTAATAGAATGAGATCCCAGTTATTAATTCTTTGAAGTATTTTCCCTGCAGTTTGTGTTCTGTTAATGAACTTGCTACCTACACCTATGTCTTTAATGTTTCTACCTACTTTCTTTTCTAGTAGATTGAGATCTTTGATCCATTTTGACTTTAGCTTATTGCATGATGATAGATCTGGGTCTAATTTTAGTCTTCAGCATATAAACAGCCTGTTTTTCCAGTACCATATATTGAAGAGGCTATCTTTCTTCCTTTGTCAAAGATAAGGTAGCTGAGTGTGTTTGGAGTGGTGGCTGTATTTTCTAATCTATTCCATTGATTTTCAGATCTGTTTTTATTCCAGTACCATGCTGATTTTATCACAGTAGCTCTGTAGTATAATTTCAAGTCAGGGATTGTAATATTCCTGTCATGCCTTTGTTGCCCAGACTTGCCTTTGCTATTCTAGGTCTCTTCTGGTTCCAGATGAATTTTAGTAATGTTTTCTCTAGTTCTGTGAGGTATATTAATGATATTTTGATTGAGATTGCATTAAATCTGTATAACAGTTTTTGGAGTAACACCATTTTCACTATGTGGTTCTTCCTATCCATGAGCAAGGGATATCTTTCCATTTTCTGATATCCTCTTTGATCTCCTTTTTCATAATACTGTAAGTTTCAAAGTAGAGGTCTTTTACTTCTTTTATTAAGTTGATTCCTATGTATTTCATTTTTTTGGATGCTGTTGTGAAGGGTCTTGTTTCCCTAATTTCTCTCTCAGTGAGTTTATTGCTTATGTACAGGAATGCTATTTATTCTTGAGTGCTGACTTTGTATCCAGCTATCCTACTGAACTTGGTTATTAAATCATAGTCTTTTGGTAGCGTTTTGAGGGTCTTCTATATAGAGTATCATGTCATTGCAATTTTGATACTTTAACTTTTTCCTTTCCTATACTTATTCCTTTTATTTCTCTCTCTTACCTAATTGCTCTGGCTAATGTTTCCAAAACTATATTGAATAGGAGTGGTGATAGTGGACATCTTTGCCTTATACCTGATTTTAGAGTGAAAACTTTCTGTTTTTGTCCATTTAGAATGATGTTGGAAGTACAATAATTTTTATCTATTCATTAAATTAAGGTCTTCCAAGGACAACTACTATGTTCAGTTTTAGTTAGTATGTATGCATGACCCTGGAAAAGCCCTATTTCCTAGAAAATAGTATGTCATGATTGCATTACCTTGCTCCATTCTTGACAGGCATGCCCTTTTGATTCGTTCCAGATGAATGGTATTTTAGTTTTCTCCTTGCAGGTAAAGACCATATTTTCAGGATAAATGCAAAAACTCAAGTGTTTCTAAGATGTGTGCTTGGATGTGCCCTTTATGAAACAAAGTGTAATTCAGGGTTTATGGGGCATACCAATTCTGATGGAATACTTCCTGCCTATGAAAGGGAAGTACTCATGGAGGACAGCAGTGTGGGCTTGAGGTTATTGTTGTTTGCCTGGAGATTTTAAATGGGGCTATGGGTCAATCATGGAGCATGCTCTGGAAGATTAAACAGTTTTGAAGATTTCATGGTGCCCACAAACTGCTGAGCCTGAGGTAGTTTCATTTAAATCTTATTTTTCTTGACTCTGTGACCTAGGGCAAGTTACCCATCCTGTTTGAGACTCAGGTTCCTTGTGTGTATGGCAGCAAGCAAGTTTCTACCTGAAGCTACTGTGCCGTGAATGTGGACTACATTCTTAAAAGTGAAAGAAAATACAGAGGCACCTAAGAGGAGAGGTAGCCAGAGATGCACCAAGAAACTGCAGTGTCATGGATTCTTGTCCTATAGAGTGAATCTCACACCTATGTGAAAGAGACCAGGGTGCTTTGGGTGTCTTGATGGGCTGGGCAGAGTATATGGCCAGCTGTTCATGCCCTTACCAGCAAACAGGTCTCTTTAGGACAGTTCAGGAATTGAGGGTGTGATCTAGGGTGACTGCAGGGGCCTCAGCCAGAAGAAGTGTGCTATTGAGGGCAGAAACCAGGATAAGAGAGGTCACGGCGCCTCCAGAGGGCGCTACAGTTAGGCAGTAGACTAACTGAGTTTGAATAACGATTTTAAACTTTTAGTCTTTGATTCATTGGTGCAATATTAAGATCAAAGGCACTACAACTAAGGGTATGAGTGCTACTTGTCCTAAGTAGTCTGGTAAGATATAAGGGATAGAAACTGCTATGATTGCCTCTTGCTTGCTTGGCTACCCTCTGCCTTCCATGAACTGTTTTTCCTCTTCAATTACTGTCTGACATGTCACTCTGCTTTGGAGTCAGCCAATTACGGACTAAAACCTTTACAAATTGTGAGCTAAATACACCTTTCCCTCTTTAACTTTGTGTGTCAGATATTTTGTCGGAGCAACGAGAGAAAACTAACTAACACAAGTATATCACTTTCTGTGGTTCTTACTTTTCTCTCTTTTTCCTGGCTACTATTGGATGAGAAGCTATCTTCTGCCAAGGCACTTTCACAATGTCTTGTTTGCCTTGGAGTCAGCCAACTATGGATTCAAACCTCTAAAAACCAATAACCAAAGTAAAATTTTCCTCCTTTAACTTGAGTGTGTTGGGTATTTTGTTCCAGTGATGAGAAAGAGCCTAAGAGAGATTTTGGTATCAGATAAGTGGGGTCATTATTATGACTGTACCTAACCATGTGGTATGGAAGGCTTTGGAAGTTATTTGTGGGAGGAGTTTGGAAAAGTTTAAAGAAGTGAGCTAGAGAGACCTTTGAATGTTTTGATTGATGGTTGACGTGTGATATTTATCAGAGCCCAGAAGACCAAAATACTAATAGAAATGTGAACAGTAAAGACCGGGCTCAAGATGTTTCAGTTGGGAACAAGTACTCCATGGGCAGCTGGCCTAGAGCCCATGTGTGTTATGCTGTGGCAGAAAAATCATCTACATTTTTTCTGTGTCCTGAGACTTTGTAGAAGACTGATATTAAGGATGGTGGATTAATCTGATGAAGGAAATTTCAAGGCAGCCCAACCTCCAGGATATATAGGGGTACTGCTGATGTCTTTTAGTCAGAAGTACAGTGAAAACCAGTAACAAAGGGCAAAACTAAATGATTTGAAAAATTTGAGATGGAAGAGCCTGTAAAATTGGGGCAAGGGAGAGTATAGTTCCTGAAAATATTAGCATTGAAAGGAAGACAAGTACTTTCCATTAGGACACTAGAAAAAATGGCTGGAGGGCATTTCAGAAATCAGCAAGACCCTACCCTTCAAAGGCTCAAGGGTGCACATCTGTAAAGTGTTCATTTGAAAAGAAAGCCCCAGGGAACCCTGGTCAAGAAGGGTTTCCTAGGAAATTGATTCCTCTGCATTCATCTCGATGGATCACCAAGGTCTAAACAGTTCCAACATTGCTGAAAGTTCAAATCCAAAGTGTACTCTAAGATTCAAAGCAAATTCTTACCTTTTAGCACCTGTAAAATTTTTAAAAAATTAAAAATAAATACTTTCAACATACAATGGCACAAAGAGAACATTTCTATTCCAAAAGGGAAAAAGGGAAATGAAGAGTTCTTCTGATGTTCTTTAGACAGAAATACAGTGAGAATCAGGAACAAAAACAAAACTTAGTCATCCAGACACTCAGAAGCATCTGCAACCATGCTTCAAGAGGGCTTGGCTACTGTTTGAGTAGGTAGCAGATCTTGGTGTTGTCCACATGATGCTGGTTTTTCAGTCATACAGAATATAAGCTATAGCGTCATTGTGTTTCCACCCAGATATCAGAGAAATGCCTGGGAAGTCAGGCAGTGGGCTACTGAGAGAGAAGTTTATGAAATTGTGAGAATGAACCCAACAGGCAAAAGTAGAGACCCTAGGAAGCTGGAGATGCAAGAAATGTAGATTATCTGCTGAGGAAAGCCACAGACTGTAAGTGGAGCTACTCCAAGAAAGAGGACATGGAGGCTCCAACTGGTAGTGCTATAGAGGTGGGTCCAGGTAAATTTTTTGGAACCGCAACTTGCTTTGGGTTCTGATAATGGAACTGAGGGTTTAATGTTTGCTCTGCTGGGTTTCAGCCTTGCTTTGGTCCCATTCCTGTTCATCCCCCTCTTTCATCCTTTTAGAATAGGAATGTTCTCCTTGTGCCACTGTATGTTGAAAGTATTTATTTTTATTTAAAAAAAATTTTAAAGGTGCTCGAAGGTAAGAGTTTGCTTTGAATCTTAGAGTAGATGGGATTTGAGCTCTCAGCAATGCTGAAACTGTTAAGACCTTGGTGATCCATAGAGATGTACTCAATGCATTTTGCATGATATGGACGGGATCTTTTGGAGATCACAAACAGAATGTCATGGTTTAGGCACTGTGGAAGTCAGTGTGGAGAGTCCTCAAAAAGCTAGGATTGGAGGTCCCATTTGACCCAGCTATTCCCCTTCTGGGCATCTTCCCAAAAGAATTAAAAGCATCCTACCACAGTGATATATGTGCACCTATGTTTATAGCTGCCCAGTTCTTAATAGCTAGATCTTGGAAACAATCTAAATGCCCCTCGACTGAGGAATGGACAAAAAATTTGTGGTATTTCTATATAATGGAATACTACTCAGCTATAAAGAATGATAAACTAGATATTTTCACTCTTAAATGGATAAGCATTGAAAATATACTTCTCAGTGAACTAAATGTGTCACACATATGTAACCATTGCATTGTTACACTTGTGTGATGAGCTGAAATAAAATCTATGTATATAAAAATTAGTTGAGATAGTTAAAGACAAAGAATTTTGAGTGAAAAGTAGTTTTCACAGGGTCATCTTCAGGTTTCATTTTTAATGCACAATGTTTATTTGAAAATAATAGAGTAATCATAACAAAAAAAGATAGTCATACAGCTGGTTTCTCTTGATTCGTTGAGGTGAAAGTTTTGTGCTAATAATTTTCTGGACAATGTTTCATGTCTATATCTTATACCCTAAACAACTGCTGTGACTATAACAATATGCAATGTGCTGATTGTTGTTACTCTCCTATTGGCTTGTTGTGAAATTGTTTTACTTTAATTTCTTACTTTTCTTCTGTTTTTGTTTTTTAAAAGAATTTTATGATTTAGATCTGGAATGTCCCTGAAAAGCCTCATGTGCTCAGAGGTAGGATTTTGGAAAAGCAACTGGATCATGACAGCAATGGAGCCCACTTGCTATTAGGAGGTGAAGCCTGGTCAGATATGGCTCACTGGGGTTGTAACCTGGAAGGGTGTATCTCCCTCTCTGGCTCCTTCACTATTTTTCTGCTTCCTGGCTGCTATGGAATCATCAACTGTCTTCTGCCTACGTTTTTGCCTTATGTCCTTTTTGCCTTGGACTGAAACCTCCAAAAACAGTGAGCCAAAAATAAACCTCTCCTCCTATATATTGTGGGTGTTCTGTATTTTATTCCAGTAATAAGAAAGTAACTAACACACATTCCCTCTCCACCTCTTCTCTCCCTTCCTCTCTTGTGAAACTTTTGATATCCTCACAGCATGGCAGTTACCTTCTCAAGAGTAAGCAATCCAAGAAAACAAGGTAAAAGCTACAAGGCCTTTTTTTTTTTTAATTTAAGAGAAAAAAGACACAGAAAAGAAAAATGAAAAAAAAAAAGAGGCAAACAAACAACAGCAACAAATCCAATACAATAACATATAGGTTTACAAAACAAGATGCTAGGAATTTGACAATGGTTGTAATATTGCATACTGTTACCTTCAAAAGAATTGTTTAGATTAACAGGTATAGACATGTAAAATTCATCTACTCATATGAGTATTAACTGTTCTTTTACAATAACTAATGCATTTAGTAGTATAGTCATTTTAGCTATCTTATATATACAAATTTTTGTCTTTTTCCTTTTTCCTTCCTTCTTTCCTCCTTTCTGCTATCCCAATTACTTTTCCTCTTTGAGCAGTTTCTCATCCTTACACAGTATTTATTGTAGATTTTTGTTCATATATACTTTTTCAGTTTCTTACACTAGGGAGACAATATGGTATTTACATGTGAGTTTGGTTTATTTCACTTATGAGTATGGTCTCAACTTGTGCCCATTTACCTATAAAAGTCTCGATGCAATTTTTCTTGATAGCTGAGTAGTACTCCATTGTATAAAAATACCACATCTTTTTAATCCATTCCTTGATTGATGGGCACTTGGGTTGTTTCCAAGATTTGGCTATTACAGATTGTGTTACTACAAACATGGGTGCACATATATCATTGTGATATGACATTTTCATTTCTTCTGGGAAAATGCCCAGTGGGATAGCTGAATCAAATGGAATCTCTAAACCTAGCTTCTTGAGGAATCTACCTGCACCAGCCTACACTCCCACCAACAGTGGAGAAGAGTTTCCCCACAGCTCCCCCAGCATTTGTTATTGGTTGATTTCTTGGTGTTGGCCACTCTTTCTGTGAGATGGAATCTCAGTGGTGTTTTAATTTGCATTTTCTGAATGACCATTGATGTTGAACATTTTTTCATATATTTATTTGCCATTTGTATTTCTTTCTCTGAGAAGTGTGTATTCATCTCAGATGCCCATTTTTGGATTGGGTCCTTGAATTTTAGGGGCCAGATTTTTTTTTTAATTCTTTATATGTTTTAGATGGAAGTCCTTTGTCTGAGAAACAGTTGGCTAAGATAATTTCCCAATTCATGGGTTTTCTTTTCACTCTGTTGAAGATTTCCTTTGACATGCAAAAACTTTTTAGTAAGCTGAGATCACAGTTGTTGATTCTGGAGAGTATTTCCTGTGCAGTTTGATTTTTGTGCATGTACTCTCTGCCTACTCCAATGTTATCAAGATTTTTACCTGCCTTGTCTTCCAGCAGGTTTAGTGTCATTATTTCAATATTCAGATCTTTCATCCATTTTGACTTTATTTTAGTGCATGGTGATAGGCATGGATCTAGTTTTAGTTTATGGCATATAGAAAGCCAGTTTTTCCAGCATCATTTATTAAAGAGGCTAACTTTCTTCCAGTGTACATATTTGGCCCCTTTGTCAAAGATGAGGTGGCTAAGTGTGTTTATAGTTGTGGCTGTATCTTTTAATCTATTCCATTGATCTTCAGGTCTGTTTTGATTCTAGTACCATGCCAATTTTATCATGGTAGCTTTGTAATATAGTTTCAAGTCAGCGATTGTGATGCCTCCTGCCTTACCTTTGTGGCCAGAATTGCCTTTGCTATTCTAGGTCTCTTCTGGTTACAGATGAATTTTAGGGATGATTTCCCTAGCTCTGTGCAGTATGCAAGTGGTATTTTGATTGGGATTGCATTAAATCTGTGTAACAATTTTGGGAGAATGGCCATTTTTATGATGTTTGTTCTTCTTATCCATGAACAGGAAATAGCTTTCCATTTTCTGAAATCCTCTTCAATTTCCTTTTTCAGAGTAATGTGATTTTCACTGTATAGATCTTTTACTTCCTTTGTTAGATTGATTCCTAAGTATTTCATTTTTTTTGGATGCTACAGTGAAGGGTCTAGTTTCTCTTATTTCTTTCTCAGTGAGTTTGTTGTTTGTGTACAAGAATGCTGTTGTTTTTTGAGTGTTCACCTTGTAACCAGCAACATTACTAAATTTGGTTATTACATCTAGAAGTCTTTCAATGGATTTTATGGGTCTTCTATGTAGAGTATCACATCATCTGCAAAAAATGATAATTTAATTTCTTTCTTTTCTATCCTTATTCCTTTTATTTCTTTCTGTTGTCTAATTGCTCTGGCTAATGTTTCCAGAACTATATTGAATAGGAGTGGTAATAATGGACATCCTTGTCTTGTTCCTGATTTTAGGTTGAAAGTTTTCAGTTTTTCTTGATTTAGTAAGATGTTGGCTGTTGGTTTATGATATATGGCTTTTATCAGGTTGAGGTAGAGACCATCTTTTCCGATTTTCTGTACGTTTTTTTTTTTTATCATGAATGAGTGTTAGATTTTGTCAAAAGCTTTTTCTGTATCTATTGAGATGATCATGTGATTCTTGTCCTTGGCCCTGTTGATATGGTGTATTACATTTATTGATTTGCATGTGTTGGACCATCTCTGTATTCTTGGGATGAATTCCACTTGATCATGGTGGATAATCTTCCTAATGGCTTGTAGCATTCTGTTTTCCAGTATTTTTGCATTTATATTCATTAGGGAGATTGGTCTGTAATTTTCTTTTTTGGTTGGGTCTTTCTCTGGTTTTGATATTAGGATAATACTTACTTCCAGGAATGAGTTAGGAAGACGTGCTTCCCTTTGAATTTTATTGAAGAGTTTGAGGAGTGATGGCATTAAGTCTTGCCTAAATTTCATGTAGAATTCAGCAGTGAATCCATCAGGACCTGGGCTTTTCTTTGTTGGTAAGGTTCTAATTACATTTTCAATTTCATTAGCTGAAATTGGGTTGTTCAGCAGTTTTACATCTTCTTGATTCTGCTTTGGTAATTCATATGTTTTTAGGAATCTGTCCATTTCTTCTGTGTTATCAAACCTATAGGAAAGAATTTTTTCAAAGTAGGTGTTGATGATCTTCTGTGTTTCCACAGGATCTGTAGTGATTTCACCCTTTTCATTTCTTATTGCATGGATCTGAGTTTTTTCTTTCCTCTTTTTGATAAGGTTGGCTAGAGGTTTATCTGTTTTATTTATTCTTTCAAAGAACTAACTCTTTGATTCATTAATTATTTGTATCATTTTCTTATTTTCAATTGCATTAATTTCTGCTCTGATCTTAATAATTTCCTCCCTTCTTTGGGCTTTGGACTTGACTTGCTCTTCTTTTCCTAGAAGTTTGGGGTGTAGCATTAGGTTGTTTATATGTGTTCTTTCCATTTTTCTGATGTGGAAGTGTATAGATTTCCCTCTGAGGACTACTTTCGTTGTGTCCCACAAGTTCTGGTAATTTGTATTTGCATTTTCATTCAATTGTAGATATTGTTTAATTTCTTCTATGACCCATTGATTGTTTAGGATAGTATTATTTGACTTCCATGTGTTTATGGGATTCTTGTGGGTTCTTTTGTCATTAATTTCCAGTTTTATTGTGCTATGGTCAGATAATATGCATGGAATTATTTCAATTCCTTTGCATTTACTTAAGCATGTTCTGTAGGCTAGTATATCATCTATTTTAGAGAATGACCCATGTGCAACTGAGAAGAATGTGTATTTTGATGCTTTTGGGTGAATAACACAGTACACATCTACTAGGTCTATTTATTCATAAGTTTGATTCAGTTCTATTATTTCTTGCTGATTTTTTGTTTGGTTGATCTGTCTCTTTGTGACAATGGGTTGCTAAGTTCCCCCATTATAACTGTATTATTGTTTATTTGTTTTTTCATGTTTATTAAGATTTGTGTTACATAGTTGGGTGCTCCCATATTTGGTGCATATATATTTATGATCATAATCTCATCCTCTTGAAGTTTTCCCCTAACAAGTGTGTAGTGACCTTCTTTTTCTCTTTGATCATTCTTGGTTTGAATTTCACATTGTCTGCAAACAAAATAGCTACCCTGCTTTTTTCTAGGTTCCTGTTGCATAGAGTCTTGTTTTCCATTCTTTGATTTTTAGTCTGTGAGTTTCCTTTTGAGTTAAATGTGTTTCTTGTACACAGCATATTGCTGGATTTTGTTTATTTACCCACTCTGCCAGTCTGTTTGTTTTTATTGGTGGGTTGAGACCATTTACGTTGATTGATATAACTGATATGTACGGACTTATCACTGTCATGTCATCTTTTGTTGCTGGTTTTCTACATTTTCTGTTTGTTTGCCCTGCTTAGTGGTTTCCTTTTGCTGTTGTTCTTGGGATTATAGTTATCTTTTTCTCTTTCTAGATTGTCTTTCAGTATTCTTTGTAGCGTTGGTTTGGTGGCCCTGAATTGCTTCAGTTGTTCTTTGTCATGGAACTATCTTATCTCTCCATCAGTTTTTAAAGGTAATTTTGCAGGATACATCAGTCTGGGTTGAAAATTGTTTTTTTTTTTCAGGATTTGAAATAATTCACTCCAAGTTCTTGACTTGAAGGTTTGTGTTGAGAAGGCTGCCATAATTCTGATAGGCTTTCCTTCATAGGTAATCTGTTTCTTTTCTCTGACAGTTCTTAGTATTCTGTTCTTGTGCTGAATTTCTGATACCCTAATTATTATGTCTGGTGAAGATTTATTTTGGTTATGGTTAATTGGAGTTCTGTATGCATCACTTATGTGTACATCAGATTCTCTTCCTGTGTTTGAAAAATTTTCTGCTATTTTTTCTGCAAATAGCCTTTGCAGGTCATTAGTATTGATCCCTGCTTTTTCATTGATGCCTATCAATCTTATATTGTTTCTCTTTTCAGCCTCTTGCAGCTGTTAAATTTTTGTTTCCTGGTTCCTTGTTATTTTTAAGAGATCTTTTCTTTTGTGCTTGTAAGCTTCTTTGCTGTCTTTAAGATCTGAGAGTCTATCTTCAGCTTCATTCAAGTGGTTTTTCAAACTTTCAATGAAATTTTTCATTTCCTGAATTTCCCTTTGAATCTGTTTCATGCATTTTATTTGTGTCTTATTTTGTTTATTCAAAGTTTCCATAATTTTCTTATGTTCTTCTATTTTTTATCTTGATCTTCTTTAGATACACACAGCATTTCTTTCATGATGATTGTCATTTCATTTTTTAACTGAGAGATTATTTCTGATTTGAGTTCCTCTATAGCTTCATGGAGTTGTTTCTTTACTTCAGTTGCTATCCTTTCAGAAAGTTCTGTTGTGTGATTCCCAGTGTCTTCCATTTCAGTGTCTCTTGGGTTTGTTCTAAGTGGGCTGGGGGATTGAGACTGCCTCTTGGTCTTTTCATTTAATCATTTTCTTCTGGGACCTATGTGGCTGGGCAGGCTGCCTCCTGATGGATTGCACAGCAACACTGCATGGGGTAGAGCTTAAATCCTCCAATATCTCTGTAGCTTGCTGGGCACACAAGCCATACCTCCAGATCCTTGTGCTCTGTGGCCTATGAGGCTGGTCATATGTTCCTCTGATGTAATTTGTTGGGCTGCTCTGGGACACTTAGCTGGGCAGAGCTTGATCCTCCTGCAGCTAACAGGGGCACACCCCTGGAGTGTGTCACCAGGGCCTAGAATCTGGCTGGGTGGAGTTCAGAGCCTCTGCTAGCAAAGACACACTCCTGAGTTGTGGTGCTGGGGCCTTGCACCTGGCTGGGTGGAGTTTA
Organism: Dasyprocta punctata; assembly: GCA_004363535.1. Lineage (NCBI taxonomy): Eukaryota > Metazoa > Chordata > Mammalia > Rodentia > Dasyproctidae > Dasyprocta > Dasyprocta punctata. The sequence continues at coordinate 17,895 of RJWM01014523.1, read as the reverse complement.
GAGCCTCCAGGACCCAGGTGGCTAGGCGGAGCATACCCTGGAGTGTGATACCACTGGGACCTTGCATCTGGCTGAGAGGAGTTCAGAGCTTCTGGTGCATGGGGCTAGCCAGAGCGCATCCTCAGTGTATGGTGCTGGGACCTTACTCCTGACTGGGTGGAGTTCGGAACCTCCAGGACCTGCTGCATGGCTGCACCCTTGAACTATGGAGCTGGGGCTTAGTGTTGCAAGGCCTTTTAAGATCTTGCTTCAGAAATTATTCATTGCCACGTCTGGTGTATTCTGTTTTTCACATAGAGGCATACCTTATTTAATTTAGGACAGGGCTAAGTGGAACCATCTTAGAAAATTTTTACTTCATTGAATTCTAATTCATGTTCTTGTTTTTAGCTTTATATCATATTCATACCTTCTGTTGTAATTGTTTCCAATTTTAAGCTTGTCTTGATTTCCTCTTCTTCCTCTTCTCCTTCTCCTTCTCCTCCTCCTTCACCTTCTCTTCCTCTTCCTTCTTCTTCTTCTTCCTCTTTTTTTCAAGACAAGGTCTTGCTATGTAGTTCAGGCTGGCATTGAACTCACTATGTAGCCTGTCCTGGCACTGAACTCACAGCAATCCTGCTTCAGTCTCTAGAGTGCTGGGATTATAGGAATGTACCACCATGCCTAGTGCCTTTCTTGATTTCTGTCAAGAAACAGGCAACTTTATTCCTTGTTTCCATTGCTGCCTCTGTGTACACACTGTGCTATGCTTTCTTCTGTATCACTCTTCTTTCCTATTTGAGAATTTCCTTGAAATCTCCTGGATGCCAGTTGACTCTTCTTATTGTCTTTCTTGTTATTAGTAAATATATATGTGTGTATATATATGTATCTTTATGTTTTTATCTATATCTATGTATATCCATCCAGGTATATAGTATTCCTTTACTGAGATTAGTAGGTTCCTAGGAAGAAGATAAATGTATTTGGTCAATTTTTTTAAATTTGAATTTCAAAATTGTATTTTTAAATGCAACTTCCAGAATAGGACAAAACTGAGTTTCATGGACAAATTTCTTAAATTGCCTTCTCCTAATAGCTAAGAACTGCTAGTTAATCTAACTGATATTAAAAGATTTTTTTTAAAACTTCAGGTTGTTTGTAAGATATAAATAATACTATGTGCAACATGCTGCTTGGCACTTAAATTTTGTTAGTCTTATTTTGATATTAATGTAAAATAAAGGCTGCTATTTATAATGGGCTTCTTGCTATGAGGTTGACATTGTATTTTAGAAGCTGCAGGAAAAAGTGAGTCTGATGACTGGTGAGCCTGTCATTTTTTGTGACTGATGCACCTCCATAATATACCTTTTTCTATCATTAAAAACATTTTTCTCACAAAGTATAATTCTCTCATAAATATTTATAATTTTGCCTTCACAGTTTTTATTACAGAGGCCTTCACTTACAGTGATGCAGAGTTCTAGCTAGGTTTTATGTTCCATAAAAGACACACATTTTGAAACAAGTAAGAAGCCAAATGGAAAACATTAAAAAATGTTTATGTTAGTTAATTTTATAGTAAAAATCTTCTCTTTTTTCCTAAAATGAACACCAGCACAAAATAATAATTCATGTTATTGTTTAAAATTTGGAAAATACATAAGTCAGAAATGAAAGTAATAAATAAAACTTATCCATAATTCTACCATCTCTTCGTATATATCCCTTTTAATTTATTTTCTATAAATATATGCTCCTCCTTACTAAGTTTGTCACATAAAGTCTTACTATGATCATCTTTACTTATTAAGAAATACAAGCCTTAATATCATCATACTTACCTTTTTATAAGTACAATAATATATTTAATGAGTTCCCTATTAATAGACATTAAGTTGTTATAAAATTTTCAGGATAATGAACAATGCTGTGATGAATATTTATACATATGTATGTATACGTATAGATATGCATGTGTATATAAACTATATTCATAAATATAACACACATATACACATATATACCTATGTGCACATATTGGTTATTTGAGTATTTCTGAGTGATAGATTTGTTAAAGTAGAATTTCTGTGTTGAAGAATATTCATATTTTATCAATTTGACCTCCAGAAGGGTAGAAACATTTATACAGTCACAAATATGTATCTAGTTTATCACATACTCTTAAGCACTGATATAAATCATTATTTAAATATTCGTCAATGGCGATTTTTTCCATCCCTATCTCAAGACTCACTCCCCACCCTTTCCCACCTTGCTTTTTGTAGTATCAGTGGGCTCCTTGCCTTCTGACTTCCTTATAGAGTCAGCCAGTGGAACCACTGGCAGGAGATGGATAGATGGGAGCAGAGGAGGTCAAGGCATTTATTCTTCCATTCCCTGTCTTCTGGGTTGATTGTGGACAGCATGTATCCTGCTACCAAAGGCCACAGCTGCTATCTGGTGCTCTGTATTCACTGTGGGTTCTGATAGTGGCTCCCTCCCTTGTCCTTTCTGATTGAGGGTGGGAAATAGATCCCTCCTGATCTGTTGCTAGCCCTGGGACCCTTTACCACCTTTGGCTAATTTTTTTAAAAACTTGTCCACTTTTGTAAAAAGTCACCTTATCTCCCTCTCCCCAACCCAGTTCTAAAAATCAAACTCAGACTCTAGTGCAAGCAAAGCCAAATGCTCTAAAACTGACCTACACTACCATCCCTCAAGTCTATTTCCCAGGTACTCTGCTTGAGTGTGCCATATTCTTTATGCCAGGACCCTAATAGATGTGAAAAGTAAAATCTTCTTACGGCAACATATAACCTTAAATATTACAGCTTCCCCTTGCTCCTATTTTGTTATTACAATTTCCTTTGGCATTTCAGTGTTAAAGAACTTTATGCAGTCAGATTTATTGTATTGGCCTTTTCCAGGTTATGTCATGTTTAAAAAGTTTTTCCCATCTTGATTATAAAGAATGTTCTTTGTATATTTAGAATTAAATTTTTAATACTTGTGATAGTTTTGATTGTCAAGTTGATTTACTTGAGAGATACCTAGGAGATTAGTAAAACACATTTCTGGGTGTGTCTAGTGTGGGTCATGGGGGTGTAATCTTGGGGAATATTTCTGGCTCTTCTCCTGGCCCCTGCTGGCTGCCTTCTGTGTTCTTCTGTCAAGATGTCCCTGCCTTGGAGCCAGCTAACCATGGACTGAAATACCTGAAACTGTGAGAAAAAGGAACCCTTCCTCTTGCAAGTCATACATATTAGGTATTTTGTCCCAGCCATAGAAAACTGACTAACATAATTTGTATCTTTAACTCACCTGGATTTTATTCTGAATGAGTACGAATTGGGGATAACATTTTCTTTCTTTCTTTTTTTTCAGTTTAACCACACATTGTTGTTCAGTTCCCCAGCAACATGTAGTGAATACCTACCATCTCTTCCCAATTATTCAAAGCACCAGTTCTTATCATCATTAACCAATCACTTATTACATTGTGTTTCATTGATTTGTATGTCTATTCTGACTTATTTATCAAGTCAATTTCATTTTTGTAACTTTAAAACATTTTAATATCTAGTAGAATGTTTCATTTCACTATGCTTTTCAGAAAATTTCTGAATATTCAATTTTCATGTTTATTATTTTCTAACAAATTAGAAATTATGTTTTCAAGACCTCTTATATGTTCTAAAGTTGCTTTAGGTTTTTATTTGGTGTTATATTCACATGTTATTTTGTGGAGAATTGATATCTTTTCAATTGTGATTCTTCCAATCCAAAAATATGGTTACTGTATGTTTACTAAAGTCTTTTTATATGTATTTTGTATAATAATTCTTATTCATTCCTTTTTTGTGGGGAGGGGACAGGGTCCTGCTATACAGTTCAGGCTTACCTTAAACTCACTGTGTAGCCCAGTTTGGCCTCAAATTCATGGTGGTCCCCTTGTCTCAGCCTCCTGAGAGTGCTGAGATTGCAGGCATGCTCCATTGTTCTTGGCTACTTATTCTTTTCTTTATTTTTATTTTTTTGTGACACCTGGGATCGAACTCACAACCTCACACCTGGCAGGTAGGCATGTAAGCCGCTGAGCCAAACTCCTGGCCCTAGTGTTTTGAGGCAGGGTCGCACTATATAGTTCAGGCTGGCCTTGCACTCATGTTGTAGCCCAAGCTGGCCTCGAACTCACAATACTCTGCCTACCTCAGCCTCCCAAGTGCTGGGATTAAAGGTGTGCACCACCACGCTCGGCTTGGCTATTTATTCTTATATTAAAAATAAATTGTCATTGCTGTTGTACAATTTCTCTTCTTGTTATGGAAAGATTGGTGTGGGAGAGACAGAATTATTCCTATTGTTGTTTTGAAAAATCATTAAGAAATTTAAATTCAAACTCATTGTAAATTACTTTCCAAAGCATTTTAATATTTGCCCTATTTGTATTAGTAGTACCTAAATGAACTATTTCACATTAATTTATAGGTATATATTATGTATTATAATATCTAATTTATTAATGTTTAATAGGCTTCCATTTCTAAGGCCATACAGTATCCTAATATTTATACCTTAAATCTTACCAAACAGTGTAGCATCCTATAACAACCTGAAGAGAAAAGCTATCCATATGTAAATTGTCTATTAAAAAAAATAAATTGTCTATAAAAATAAAAACACATACATTTTGAGCAGAGCAACAATCTTAAAAAAAATTGTGCACAGTTTGAATAGCCTCTATTTTTCAGAGATCTAAGTGTAAAGAACTTTTACTAAAATAAGATGAACCCCAAATCTTTTTACTAGAGAATTTAAGCACATTGAATATATAATTTTACAAAAGTTACCTCTAATTTGCTTTCAAAATGAGTTTAGCATTGTTCTAGATAATTGTTAACAGTACAAAATCTTTATAGATTCCAAAACTAAATTTCTAAGCAATTTGTTATATTTCACCCACACACCTAAATTTTGCATGTATTCTTTTGAATTCCTGAATTTATTTAAGTCTTTGCTTTTTACTGCTAATGTTTCAGGTGTCTACAGGGTAGAGTGTATGTATTATTTGTGGTTAATAAATTGGTATATCAAGACACGAGAAGATTAAGGGGTTTGTTTCATCAATTACAAGTGTTTCCTTGCCACTGTGTCTTCTCTTCAAATTGTTGATCTTGTCCGTTTTTACAGTAGCCTCTTTAAGGACAAGTCAGAGCAAGTCCCTCTCACTAAAAATTTCAAATAAGAATGAGAACCTTCAAAGCTTCTTGGGCTTATGAAGTGAGCCTACAATGTCTAGATTTGCATTCAAAGCTCATCATCCCTTTTGTGTTCCAAGGTGTTTGTCAAACCTATCTTTGTCTTCCAGTTTTCCTGTTTCATCTTCCTTATCATTTTTGAAACACTACTCAGATTCTCAGGAGAGGCTCCAATGCTAATACTTTCAATACATTTTTTATGTTCCCCATCCAAAGTATTTTATTATTCATCGCATTTTAGTTCTGCCTCTTTTAATGCTCAATATTGTTTAGCGAACACGTATTTAAGAATCCTTATACTTAAAAGTCACTTGATGACAGATAGAGTGTCTTTATCTTTGTATGCCTCATGACCTCAAATCATTCAATTTTTTTGCATAATAATTTGTAGAACTGAGTGGTGATTTTCACAGATTCATTGCGCTATATTGGCATTAGTCACAGTTGGATTAGATTTTTAAATTAAATATGTACAAAGAAAATTGTAGGTTTTCATTATTAATTTTATTTAAAGGATAAAAATTATTTTCTCAACAAATATTTTATATATGATAATGTATTTCCTCACTCTCGTGATTCTTTACTTAAGCACATGTCTTAGTTACTTTTCTCTCATTGCTGAGACAAAATACTTGATGCCCAAAATTAGGGAAGGAAAGGTTTGTTTCTTACAGTTCTTGGAGGTTTCAGTCCATACTCAGTTGGCTCCAAGTCAGTGTGGCATGGCAGGGCAGCCATTCATGGCCACAGCAAGCAGCAAAGAGAGAACTGGCAAGAGAGGGAAGACACACCTTCTTTTCACCCTTACACTGTACGTCAGCTCCACCCCCGGGGGGAGCAGCACTCACACCACCAATCCCAGTGCCAGACTCAGCTCCGTTCATGATTACAGGAGGCTTAAGTGGGGGCCATCTGACCACACTATAACACCACATTAAATGTTCTTTGAAAAAATATAAAATGTATAATATTCCTGGTTTTTATTTGAGTAGGACAGAATACATTAAGTAGTTGATGTCATTTTATAGTTGTCATTTTAGTATGTCTGAGTGTGACTGTTAATCTAACTTTTAAATAGTTTACTCTTTTCATGACAGTTTAATGTTTATTCAGGAATAGTTAAGCTATTCTGAGTAAGGAATTTTTACCAGTACAGTGAAGTACAGTGAAGACGTTAATCACAACAATTTCTCTGAAGGCTGTGATGGGAATTTGTCAATGTTTTTAACTTAAAGACTTTTTAGTTTGTGTGCTATTTCATAAAGGCAAACTTCGGGTAAGCATTTTTGTACTGGAATATTGTAACTTATCATTTCAGAGGATTGGAATTTGCTCCAGTTCTTGTTATTATTAGGGGAAATAATTTTATCACAGACTTTCCCATAGATGGTAAAATAACTTCGCTGGTTAATAAAGTTTCTCTTGTTGAGAAAAAGGCAGTTCAGCAGGATAGGATATATCTTAACACTTTCCATATTAAGCTGGCTATACCTGAGGACATGTGTAGAAAGATTGTATGTGGGGACATCATTTACTTACAGATGGGTGTGCAGGAGGACAGGTGTGCTGCAGAGTCCTTAACTTCTATGCATGGCCCATTTTGTTTTGATGTAGTAGAAGTGAAAGTGACTAGAAAAAAACCCCATAATGAACCAATGAAGAGGGAAATTTCAGCTGCCATAGGGGTTAGTGAGCATAGATGAAGTTTTTGCCTTTTTTTTTCTAATAAAATTTGGTTTAATTTTCTGCCTGACCTACAAATGATTCAGATGGAAAAAGTCAAGGTTTAAAAGTCAGATAACAATGCATTGTGTTCAGTATACTATGCATTCCAAAGGTAAATAGCATTCTTTTTAGAAATTTCATGCTTTTCTTACAGGTTATTTGGGTTTTATATAATTATTTTGACTTGTTTCAATGATTGTGAAGTGAATCAAGCCTACTTTTCCTTGGCAATGAATGAATGAAGGCCTGACTGCTGTGTTGTCAAAATACCACTTTTCATGACAAGGAAGAATAATGTGAAAAGTGTACCCATGTTGGAATCAGACCTGAGTTTCAAGTGTTCCTGTGTCCTTTAATAGCTGGGATGTCTTGGCAAATTTTATTTAGGCCTCAATTTCTTTCTTTATTTTTTTAAAGAGTAGGAAAGGTTTATTGGGAAATAGGAATGGGGAATAGGAATAGCTTCTGAGAAATAGGAGAAGTCCTGAGTGAGTTGTATTAATTTCTTCCTCTGTAAAAGGATAATGCTTGCTTCATATAGTTGTTCTGTGAATAAGAAATACTATGTTAAATGCTCACCATCGCCTGGTACATAGTAAACATTTAAAAATGGTATACAGTGACTTTCATAGCTAAAATACTCAAATATGTGGCCACTATAAATTAAAAAAAATCAGTAATGTTGATATTGGCATGAAACAAAATGACAGAAGATTGGATGAAAACAGGTAGAAGGCAGGTGAATTTCTTGTATTGGTCAAAGTGGAGAAATTATAGAAGAAAAAAATTTAAATCAATTCTCAGCATTTTTAGCAGATGGCAGATTTTCTTTTGAGTGGTGCTGGATTTACAAGCTTTATATTTATTTCTACAGCAAGGAATTTTCCCACCAGTTTTGAATATGTGATGTCATTCCCCTTTTTTGAGCTCAGACAAATCCTTTTTCCAATAAGACAGTATGCCAGTGCTATATTATGACAAATGCATTGGCTAGAATTCTGCTTTTTTTTTTTTTTTTGGTACCAGAGGTCGAACTCACAACCTGATGCTTCCAGGCAGGCACTTACACCACTGAGCTAAACCCCTGGCCCTATTTTTTGAGACAAGGTCTCACTATACAGTTCAGGCTGGCCTTGAACTCACTTTGTAGCCCAGGCTGGTCTCGAATTCACAACAATCCTCTTGCCTCAACCTTCCGAGTCCTGGGATTAAAGGCATGTGCCACCATGCCCAACTGAATTCTATATTTCTTGATATTTATAATTACCATCTAGGTGTCCATAATGTGTATCTACCTACTAGAGAAACTTCATAGGAGAACTTCATATGTTTTTATTTTAATTTTGTTTTCTACTGTTACCATAATTTCTGTAAAACACATTTACAATAGTTTAAAAAATTTCCTGGGGGACATGATATCGAGAAGTCATAATTCTATTTTTGATGCTTTAATTTCTCTTTGGCTCTTATGGAATGGCTGCTTTTGACCTTTTGACCTATTTAAGCCCTACATTTTGTAGTCTCAGTGTTCTTTCTAATTATAGCAGTGACATAAGAAAAACTAAAAGTATGTGTGAAGTGGAGAACAGAATCATAGAGCAAAGAGGCTGGAGCAGAGCCATGTCAAAGATTTAGTTGGTTAAGAAAATTAAAATGAATCACTTATCTAGGATTTAGAAGCATTGATTTAGGTGATAACTGATCAACTGATATAGCACACAAGTGAAAAATATTTTTTCATTTGATACAGTCAGAATAATGGGGAAGAAATTATTAGAAATATAATATTCGAGCTACATAGTGCAACCCTGCCTCAAAAAACCAGGGCCGGGAGTTTGGCACAGTGCCTTAAGCACCTGCCCTGGTAGGTGCGAGGTTGTGAGTTCAATCCCCGGTGCCTAAAAAAAAAAAAGAAATATAATATTCACCTTAGTGTACTTGTGAGAAGCCAGGCAAAGAAGGAGAGTACTCTATGCAAATGAAAAACCTCTGTGGGACAGTTGAAATGTGAAAAAGAAGGAAAATTTAATGATTAATATAAAATGAAGAGTCATACAGAGTGTCAGTGTGAAGTATTTTCTGTGGGGTAAAAAATGTTGCAGTTTTGATAGACAATTCTTGCAGTTTGAGAGGAGAGATGATCTTTCCCCATCCTGAGATAATAGAGACAAAGGAACACATAGAACAGTCACACTAAATAGAATGTGCCATAAGAAATAGAGCAGAAAACAATAGTCCTTAGATGACACAATATAAAGAAGAAATTCACTACAATTAATGAATGAGTGGTCTTAAAAGTAAAAGACAGCACTTCTTCCACATTCAGAAAACAGAGGTTCTATGTATCTGAATTACTTAAAAGTCACTCTGAATGTTCAAAAATGGGGAATTAGTTAGCTTTGATATGTTGGAAACTTTGTTTTACTCAAATGAAGATGAAGATGAATACTTTCTGCCTTAGAAAGATATTTATGAGATATTTTAAGTGAAGAAAATATATAACAAACAGTATATATTATGATCTTACTTTTTTAGAAAACAAAAATATATATGTACTGTCATAGGAAAAATTCTAAAATTTTCTTCCACAAAGAGTTAGAAGTGGCTAGTTAGAAAAACTGTGAATTTATTAATTCATTAAATGTTTATTGAATGTATTTTATGTGCCAAGCATTCTGCAGGACCATGAGTAGGTATTTTTGAATAAAATAAAGATGCTCGCTGATCTCATATCATTTAATTTCTAGAGAAAAATACTTAATAAGTATAGATAAATAAAATAAGTAGATATTGAAAAATGTTCAGAGGAAACAAGCAGCGTATGAGTGCGTGTGGCACAGAATAATGAGACCGAGGTGGGGACTGTTTAGATGTTGGTGGGTTGTGCAGAACCTCCCCTGGGACGTAATATTTAACCTGGCATTTGAAGGAAGAGAAGCAGTCAGCTTTTGAAAAGCCAAGAGGAGAATATAAGAAGTATGAAAATGAAAATAGCATGTATAGGGAGTATTTAAAAAGTTTGAACTCCAGAGGTTTGGGGATATGGGTTCAGTAAAGTTTCATGTAGATAGAATAAGTAGTATAAGTTTGTGATTTTTGAAAATATTTGCATAAAATCTTTAGAATAGTTGTTTTGCTATTTCTACATTATTTTATAATCTAGAAAAAAACTAATAGAAGTTGGGAAAAAGATATCCAAGTTGCAGAATGGACAAAGGTAGAGGCCTGTGGAATTGATAAAATGAAAGTTATTTAATGATACAACGAAGGGGAATTTTCACAGAAACAAACAAACGAACTAGGGATTTGAGAAGTCAAACACAGAAATAAACAAGAAGTGACTCAAAGTTATGGTATAAATTGCTAGGTTTTGAGAATGTGAGTTACAGGGAAGTGGGATGGTAAGATGTTACTAAGAAGCAGTTACAGATTTCCCTGAGTGATTTATTGGATTTATTTTATCTCGTCCTTGCAAAAAAGAACTACACCTCACTGATCTGTTCCTCTGCTTTCTGGAGCCTCCCTATGATTCCAGCACAGTTGGTATTTGATTTCTAAGTTTTTATATCATTATTAATAAATGTTATAATTTATAACACTGCTATCAATACTAGTATTTAATTAGAGTTAACTTTTTTATTTTCCAATTGTGTTATGAACAGCCCTTTTTCCAAAGAAAATTTCATATGCATTCTTTATTCTCATGGACTCAACAGTCATGACTATATAAAAACTGCTTAAGAAGATGAATAAAGAATCAGTTTTTTAAAAGGTTGATACATACTTTAAACATTTTATCTTTATTTGGATTATAAATGTCTAATCATCTGTGCTTCATCGTGAGATAAAATTCTTTCCTTGGAATATGAGTTTGTTGATTGAAGTCCTGTTTTGTGTAAAATTCACTCATTATGAATTATTTCCATTTTTCAATTTCTTAAGAAAGATGATAGAGACATTCTGTAGAGAAATTTTTAAAGAACAAAATTCTACCCTTTTACCTTGTTCTCCAGTCCTTGAAAAGCTGTTGCACCCAAACTGTATTCAATTCTCGTACTTTTAAGGGATTTGCCATTATGTAACTTTCTGAAAGCATTCACTTCTCATTCAGAGAAGCAACTCTCTCTTTATTCTCATCAGTTATGCTGATCAGTTTATAGACTATCCAATTAAATCATTGTAATTATTAGCAAGTATAATGAGCATTAACAATTTTCAGAAAGCATAACTGTTTCTAGTTAAAATATAACTCAAGTATAATCTCCATCATTACACAGGATGTGTGGGGTGTTATGGGGGTTCCATGGCAAGGTCGTCCATCAGTATAGCTTCTGAAAGGACTGGGAGGACATCATTTAATCTGTGACTGATGTGTGAGTGGAAGACAGTTAAAAGGTCTTCCACAACATTAACTTTCTACATTCATTTTTTCATTTTAGTCTTCCAACTTAGATGATGGTGGTGTGACTATGTTGCACTGTAAAACAATTATTGCATTAAACAATGGTCACTGAGCTGTGCGTGACAGCCTATAATCCCAGCACTGTGGGAGGTAGGGGCAGGAAAATAGAAAGTCTGAGTCCAGTCTTGGTAAATTAGTGACTTAGTGAGACCCTGTCTCCAGAAAAAAAAAGAAAAAGAAGAAGGGAAAGTGGAAGGGGAAGAGGAAAGGGGAGAAAAAGAAAAGAAGAAGAAGGAAGAGGAGGAGGAGAAGGAGAAGAGGGAGAAGGAGAGGTAGAAGAAGAGAAATGTAGATCAGTATGAAGCTCCTGGATTCAATCTCCAGTATATAAATTAATTAATTAATGGCAACCAAACTGTTCCTATCTAATAGTAATGATTTATAGAGGAAGGCTAGAATTCTCCTTCCGTTAAGTAAGAAACCATATGCAAAGTGGTTAGCACAGTGTATGGCATATTACAGGCATCCAACCATTCTTAGTAGAGCCAATACACAGACTAATGAGAAAGTTAAGGCAGCCTCAGGAGCTGCCTCTGGGAAAAATATGTTATGGGAATGAAGAGTGTTCCTTTACCTCAGGATACTTGGGATCTTTTAGTTAGTTAGAGACAAACATACTTTTCTGAGATAAGGGAGAATTGGTTACTGTTGAAAAAGACTCCACCAGGCTTGTCGCTCTGATTCCCAGCTGCAGAGAATTGTGAAGGTGACACAATTCTCTGTACACTCAGTGAAAAGATCCAAAGAGATCTTCAGTGCTGTGGCATACAGGGTAACAACTACCATAAAGAAAGTATTCCTAAACCGGGCGTGGTGGCGCACGCCTTTAATCCCAGCACTCGGGAGGCTGAGGTAGGCGGAGCGTTGTGAGTTCGAGGCCGGCCTGGGCTACAACCCAAGCGAAAGGCCGGCCTGAGCTACATAGTGCGACCCTGCTTCAAAAAACCAGGGCCGGGAGTTTGGCTCAGCAGCTTAAGTGCCTGTCTGGCAGGCGCGAGGCTGTGAGTTCAATCCCTGGTGCCGCAAAAAAAAAAAAAAAAAAAAAAAAAAAGAAAGTCTTCCTAGACCAAGGAAATGTTTTCTGTCTGCCATGTGTTACAATGTTGCATTTAATTCCTACACAACCGTGAAATAACATCAACTCATCTTTATCTCCTATGGTTTGATGCAAAGCAATTGGTTCTCAATCCGTGATCTGAGGAATCATGGGGAGAATGTCTTAATTACTTTTCTCATTGCTGAGACAAAATACCTGACACCCAAAGTTATAGGAGGAGTCCTCCTGGCTCTTGTGATGTCCTCGAGCCACCTTTTCTATTGTCCTCTTCCTTTTCAGCAACCATCTTCCTTTTCTGCTCCATCTTTGTAGTCTGAAACTTTACTGGAGTTATTTTTCTAGCCAAACTCAAAACACTTTAAATCATTCTGCTGGACTTTTTGCTCTTGATTCTCAACATAGATCTGATGAAAAGCACCCAACAGTAACCATACCATCCCCTCAACATTAGACTGTCTTGAAATTTTTTTCTACAAGATTAATTAATGCACCACTCAATTTCAGTCTCAGGTAAAGTCTCTGAACATGAGACAAAAAATGTAGGTATACACACATTATGTAGAGTCCAAAAACCAATGGAGTCCTTCCCAGCAGAAACTGTCTCAGCCTGGTCTTTTGAATACTGACCAGAAATTCCCATCAAGTATAATTTAAAACAGTCCAGGGCTGTTTCTTCAGCTGGCATCTCCAACCCTTTCTGAACTCTTTCCACATGCCAGTTCTAAAGGCTCCCAAATCACATAGTCAGGTAGTCACAGCACTGACCCCATACCTGGTATCAAAATCTGTATCAGTTAGTGCTTAGTAGAGAAATAGATTTAATGCAAGATATACAAATAGATAAGAATTTACAAGATTAGCTTACAGTGGACACCCACAGAATCATATGTGGAAGAGTGAAAGAGGTCTGTCTATGTGCTAGAGATCTAAGGATTCAGTTAAAGGGCTGGAGTCCATGGTAATGTCCTGCATGAGTCTATGTTAGAAGGTCAAAAGGTCTTCACTGGAAGCCAGGAGATGATGTCCAAGGTGAAGGCAAAGACTGGAGGTCCTCCAAAGAAACAGAAGTGAGCCTTCCTTCTTCCTTCTTGTATACCATCCTGTGGGTGGGGCTTCCACAACCTTAGGTTGGGTCTTCCATTCCCAGAACCATGCTGATCCAATTTAGTTGGACCTTTCTCAGTTAACCATCACAGATCCTTTCAGGGAGGCTGTGGAGTGAAAATCATTTTCTTGGTGTTACTAATGTGACATTTGACTGTTTCATTCTCACTTTCTCATGAGTATGTGATGGAGTTTTCTAGAGGTTGAATGATGTGTGCTGTTACAAGAATGAATGGGAACTGTTAAGAAATCCAGTTACTTATTTAGCCAAACCTTAAAGAGATTTGCAAAAATGCAAAGCATTGTTATTTTCTTGCTATTTTTTGAAAAATGCAGTTATTTTTCATGAAGTGTGCCTATTTATGGCGACACATAATGAACTTGCTATTATATATAAATGAATTAAACATTTTAAAAATTTGTTTTAATTTCAAATGTGGTTAAATATTGATAAATCTCACCTATGTAAACAAAAAGCTCTTTGTGGGTTCTTGATAATGTTTAAAAGTATAAAGAAGCTCAAAGATCAAAAAAGGTGGAGAACCAATGATGTAGAAGAAAAGAGCCTGGGTTGAACCTTGGAAATGATGGAGTGAAAAGATGTAGTTTCTAATGACCAATCAGTGTTTAACGGATTATAGTATTGTGGATATTTTATTTCAAACACAAGAAGAATAAATAAATCCTAAGAGCATTTAAAATTTTGCCTCCTCCAACCTTTTAAGCAAAACCAAGCACAATCCTGAATAATGCAGAGGAAAAAAAACCCAGAAAAATGTTTCTAAAGAATTGTAGTAGGAGAAAGATTGATGTGAGATGAATAAAATATCATTCCTATAAAATGACATAGTATTTAAAAACAACAAAAAAGAGTTTGAATTTAACTAGTGAACATTGAAACTTTAAAAAAATTCCCATTTTTATTTTATCTGTTAGTAAATGGTTAAGTTTTTCTGAACTTGTAATCTAGGTATATGTCTTCATCAGTTTTTCCTGCTATAAAAAATGGTACAATGAACTGAGTGGCTTCTCAACAACAGAACTTTATTTCTCACAGTTCTGGAGGCTGAAAATCTGAGATCAAGATGCCAATTTGGTGATGACTATCTTCTGTGTCACAGACTGCTAAGTTCACATCATTTCCCCAAATGATAGAAGAGAACTAACTAGCTCTCTGAATTCTTTTGATAAAGACCCTAATCCCATTCATGACTTGATTGTCTTTTGAAGGGCCCATCCTTAATACCATCAGAATGGGGGTTAGGAATTCACTACATGTATTTTTGGGAGACACCACTATTTAGCCTATAGTATTGAATTAACTAATAATTGGTTCATTTATTAATCTTTTTTTTTTATGTGTGCTAGCACTTATAATGTGTTACTTTAACAAATATGAAGAATGAGTATCTGTTCAAATGTCAAGCTAGGGTAATAATCATTAAAAATATTCTCAAAATAGCAGGGATAATTTTATACCTAGATTGATAGTATGTTTATCTCTAGCCTTTTAGCAGCATGCATTGTATGTCATGATTCATCTTTGTGATTCATGATGAACAACCTGACCTATTTGTCCATGTTTAGTTTTTGAGGGCTGAGGAACAATAGGTGATATATTCCAGTGGTATCATTAAGATTCAAGAGCTGCTACCAAGGCGGGTCCTTGGAATAACATTTCATTAATTGCCCACATAGTTTTCAATCAGTTGCTAACCCCTAATTATGCTGAAAGTTCAACTTGAGCATGCATTTCTTAAAATAACATTTATCTTTTTTTCATATTGCAAGAGGAATATGTATTCACAGGAAAAACTATAGAGAATATGGAAAAACTGAAAGAATTAAATAAAAATCACAGGCAAATTCTTCTGAAGATCAGTCTATTAACATTCTGATACATATCCTTTCAATCTTTTTGACATGTAAATATATAAATGTATTTTTATAGTGTAAATGCTGATTTTAAGTTACTATTTTTCTCCAACAATATTTTTAAAACATCTTTATTTTAATTATACCTTAAAACTGACATTATCTGAAGTTCTTTCTAAATATTTTTATTATTATCTTCTTAGACTATGAAAATATATTGTGGTAATTTGAAAGTTATTTCAACGAGTGTAATTACAAATAACGGCAAATGACTGGCTCAATTTCAAAGAGAAGGAGTTTACTGGAAGTATTGGCAGCTTCTAAGACAGGGGAGAAGACAGTACAATTAGACCCAGAAAATGGAAAACGAATGCCCATTATAATAGAGCACTATACTTTTCCACCTAAATATATGCATATTTAAAAAAAATTAGGCTTACCTGCTTGACCCTGTAGAATCTATCCCATTCACTTATATTAGAGGTAAGAGAAAATAGATATGAGCTGAAGGCCAAAGTGATAAAAAGAGTAACAACTGAGACATTGATATAAATTGCAAGGACTTTTGCAGCTTGGAGCTGGAGGGGTTATTATATAATGAGACCTACATGCAAAATATCCCTCAGCTGGCTCCGTGAGTCACATGTAGGACAAACACTTCGCATGCTTCACACATTGCTGTTTATGGAGCACACATTTTTGTTTTTTGTTTGCATGTTGGGAATGGCAGAGCAGGCTGCCCTGGGAATTGGGTCAGCTGGAAACAAACGCTGGGCAGCCTGAGCGTGTAACGTGGAGCCTGGGTCCCCATGGAGCAGCAGAACCGACAAACTCAGGATGTGAAGAATCCTGAGGCTTGAAGGGCTCTGCTGTATCATAGAGGCAGATTAATCCCATTTATCCCTCTCCCCCAGTCCCTAAAGTGCTAAGTCTGAGACCATGTGTTAGACTGACTGATAGAACAGCTTGAAATGAGGCCACTTGAAATGGAGGATGAATTCTTGGGGATAGGTGACAAAATATGCCATTTTGAAAAACCGTCTTCTGCATAATGGCATTCAGGAGCATTAAAAATGACACGGAGAAAAAAAATAATGCTTTGACAATAGAATTGCTCTTAGGTCTCTTCAGAGCTCTGAGGAGTTCTAGAGAAATGTACCCTTGGTTGATTCAGTAAAACTAGATTTCTAGAAGTTTTAATTGGGAGATACTGTTTTCCTTCTGTTCCCCTAAAAGAGAGAGAGAGAGAGAGAGAGAGAGAGAGAGAGAGAGAGAGAGAGAAAAAGAAAAAGAGACCTCCTTGATGCTTAATTCTTAAAAGGATCCTTGCTGAGAAATCAGCTTTCTAGTCCTTGCAAGTTTTTAAAGAACTCCTTGTATTTTATCAGAAAAAGTTATGGGTGTAAGACAGAGATCATGGAATGGAAGATAAATGTGGAAGGGGAAAGGAAGAAATGCACATCTATTAAGAAATTACTACTACATCACTAGTTAGTTTGCTAATTAACTCAATCCCCCAAACCTTTCTTAAGCAAGCATTAATATCTCTAACTTACAGAATAGTTAACTGAGGCACAGAGAGAACAAGGAATTTGCCCATGACCAGAGATACTAAGTAAAAGAAGCAAGGTTGAAATTATGAATTATTCTGTTTCAAATTGTTTCATCGCAGTGCTTTAGGACAAGGAGAGGGAAGGAGGTGGAGGACAGTGAGTTGATGCAGAGAGAGGAGAAGAAAAACAAACCTATTTTATGATATTGTTAATGTTTTTATCTGTATTTATAGTTGATTACAATATATTCCACAAAGTTATAAGTGATTTAAATGTAAAGAACTGGTTACCTAGTAGCTAACCACGAATTCATGTGAGAACTCTTCTGTTCCTTACGTATCCATACTCATTGCATTACAAGAAGCATTTTTTATTTCATTCCCATATCTAAGTTTTATAAATGATTCTGTCATCTGTCTGTTCATTTGTTCATCCATCCATGTATTTTTCCTCATGTAAATCTCACATAAAAACACACACTGTGTAAATACATGCTCAACAAAGAACTTCTAATTCTTGGGTCATCTTTAGGTTTTTGTGTAATTTAAGATAAGGTCGTATTTTCTGATTATGAACATAGTTGCTCATTGAAGACAAGTTTAAAAATTGGTGAAAATAAAGATCACTCAAATCTAATAACCCAGTGGAAATGACAATTATCATGTTATTCAATTTTTTTTATTTATTTATTTTTTTATTTTAAAGAAAGTAAAATATAACAGAATGTAACAAATGAAGTCAATCAAAACAAAGCAGTAGGAGTGGTACAGAACTTTGAAGACCAATAATATGAGTACAATAGCTACTATAACATACCTTGCTATCTTCAAATTAGCTGACCATTCCAACAGATGTAGTAGGATTGAACCAAAAACA
>RJWM01014522.1:0-49882 GCA_004363535.1 Dasyprocta punctata | reverse complement strand
CTTACATGTCTATATCTGTCAATATCCCCAACCCCTAGGAAGGTAACGATATGCAATATTGTAACTACTGCCAAACTTCAACCACCTCAGTGTGTAAACCTACAATGTTATCATATCAGATCTGTTGTTGTTGTTTGTCTGTCTTTTTTGACTTTTATTTCTAGCTTCTGTATCTATTTTCTCTTAAATAAAAAAAAAATCACACACACGAAAAAAACCTACCTTACTGTGCAATAGAATATTAGAATCATCTAACTGTAACTTTATACCTCTTGACCAGTATCTCCTATTTCCCCATCTACTCCTCCACTCAGGTGGCTTAGTGTGTCTGTAGTTGTTTCTGCATCTTCTAATCTATTCCATTGATCTTCAGTCTGTTTTTTTTTTTTTTTTGCCACTACCTCACTGTTTTTATCACAGTAGCTTTATAGTATAATTTCAAGTTAGGAATTGTGATACCCCCTATCTTGCCTTTGTTGCCCAGGATTGCCTTTGCTATTCAAGGTCTCTTCTGGTTCCAGCTAAATTTTAAAGATTTTTTTCTCTCATTCTGTAAGATATGCTATTGGAATTTTGAATGGGATTGCATTGAATCTGTGTAGCAGTTTTGGAAGTATGGCCATTTTCACTATATTGATTCTTCCTACCCAAGAGCATGGGATATCTCTCCATTTTCTAATATCCTCTTCAAACTCCTTTCTCAGAGTACTATAGTTTTCAGTAGGTCTTCTACATCTGTCGTTAGATCGATTCCTAAGTATTTCATTTTTTTGGATGCTATTGTAAAAGGTATTATTTCCCTGATTTCTCTCTCAGTCAGTTTGTTATTCCTGTACAAGAAGGCTATTGATTTTTGAGTATTGACTTTATAACCAGCTACATTACTAAATCTGTGTGTGAAACCTAGAAGTCTTTTGGTGGAGTTTCTGGGATCTTCTAAGTAGAGTATCATGTCATCTGCAAACAATGATAGTTTAACTTCTTCCTTCTTTTTATTCTTTTCATTTATTTCTCTTGCCTAATTGCTCTGGATAAAGTTTCCAAGACTATGTTGAATAAGAGTGGAGAGAGTGGACATCCTTGTCTTGTTCCTGATTTTAGAGTGAAAGCTTTCAGTTTTTGTCCCTTTAGTGTGATATTGGCTGGTGGTTTGTTGTAGATGGCTTTTATCAGATTGAGATAAAGACCATCTATTTCAGTTTTCTGTAATTTTTTATCATGAATGAGTTGTGGACTTTGTCAAAAGCTTTTTCTGCATCTATTGAGGTAATCACATGATTTTTATCCTTGGCTCTGTTGATATGATGTATTGCATTTATGGAGTTGCGTATATTGAACCATCCCTGCATCTCTGGGATGAATCCCACTTGATCATGGTGTCCAATCTTTTTGACAATTTGCTGCAGTCTGTTTGCCAGTATCTTACTGATGATTTTTGCATCAGTGTTCATTAGGGAGATTGGCCTGTAATTCTCTTTGTTAGTTGGGTCCTTCTCTGGTTTTGGAATCAGAGTAATGCTTGCTTCTAGGAATGAATTTGGGAGTATTGCTTCCCTTTCAGTTTCATTAAAGAGTTTGAGAAGTAGTGGGTGTTAGGTCTTCACTAAATTTCTCGTGGAATTCAGCAGTGAACCCATCAGGGCCTGGGCTTTTCTTTGTTGATAGGTTTGTTTTTTTTTTTTTTGTATGGGGGGTCGAACTCACAACCTTGCACCTGCCAGGCAGGCGCTTATGCCACTGAGCTAAATCCCTGGCCCTGTTGATAGGTTTTTAATTACATCTTTAATTTCACTTATTGATACTGGGTTATTTAGGATTTTTATATCTTCTTGATTCAACTTTGGTAATTCATATGTGTCTAGGAATCTGTCCATTTCCTCTAGTATTGGCCATCTTACTAGAATACAAGTTTTCAAAGTAGGTATAGATGATTTCTGGATTTTGCAGGGTCTGTTGTGATTTTGCCCTTTTCATTCCTAATTGCATGGGTTTGAGTCTTTTCTTTCCTTTTTTTAATAAGGTTGGCCAAGGGTTTATCAATTTTATTTAATCTTTCAAAGAACCAACTCTTCGATTCATTGATTCTTTGTGTTCTATTCTGTTTTTAGTCTCCAATGTGTTAATTTCTGCTCTGATCCTTATAATTTCCTCCCTTGTACGAGCTTTTGGTTTAGCCTGCTCTTCTTTTTCTAGAAGTTTGAGGTTCAACATTAAGTTGTTTATATGAGCTTGCTCTGTTTTCCTGATATGGGTATTTACTGCTATAAATTTCCCTCTTAAGACTTTCATTGTGCCCCAGAAGTTCCAGTGTGTTATATTGTCATTGTCATTCAACTGTAAAAACTGTCTAATTTCTTCTTTAATTTCATCTGTGACCCATTGTTTGTTCAGTAGGGTGCTATTTAATTTCCATGGGTTGATGAAGTTCTTGTGGTTTCCTTTGGTATGGATTTCAAATTTCATTGCACTGTGGTCTTATAGTATGCATGGGATAATTTGAATTCCTTTACATTTACTTAAGCATGTTCTATGAGCCAGTATATGATCTATTTTGGTGAATGTCCCATGTGCATCCGAGAAGAATGTGTATTCTGATGTTGTGGGGTGGAACACTCTGTAGACATCTACTAAGTCCATTGCTCAAAAGTCTGATTTAGTTCTAATATTTCATTATTGATTTTTTTTTTGTCTAGTTGATCTGTCTTTTTGTGACAGTGAGGTATTGAGGTCTCCCAATACAATTGTATTAGGGCTTATTTGATTTTTCATGTTCATTGATAATTGTTTTATGTAACTGGGTACACTAATATTTGTTGCATATATATTTATGATTGTTATCCCTTCCTCTTGGATTGTTCCCTTTACCAAGATATAGTGACCTTTTCTATCTCTCTTAATCAGTCTTGGCTTGAAATTGTCTTTATCTGCAAATAGAATAGCAACCTCTGCTTTTTTCTGAATTCCTGTTGCCTGGAGTATTATTTTCCATCCTTTGATTTTCAGCCCATGAGTTTCCTTTTGAATTAAATGTATTTTTTATATACAGCATATTGTTGGATCTTGCTTCTTGATCCTTTCTGCCAGTCTGTGTCTTTTGACTGGTGAGTTGAGACCATTAACATTGATGGTTATAACTGATACGTAGTGACTTATCCTTGTCATGTTATTTTCCTATTATTGGCTCCCCCCCTTTTTTCTTTTTCCCTTCCCTCTAATTGTTTGCCTTCCCTAATTGGGTCCCTTATGTTGGGGTTCATGGAGTTGTAGTCCTTATTATCTCTTTCTAAGATGTCCTTCAGAACATTTTGGAGTGCTGGTTTGGTGGTCATAAATTTCCTCAGATGTTCTTTGTCATGGAAGTATCTGATTTCTCCATTTATTTTGAAATTAGAGATAGTTTTGTGGGATGCATCAATCTGGGTTGAAAGTTGTTTTCCTTTGGAACTTGGAATACTTAACTCTAAGCTCTCCTTGACTTGAGAATTTATGCTGAGAAGTCAGATGAAATTCTGATGGGTTTTCCTTTATAAGTGATTTGTTTCTTTTCTAACAGCTTTTAAGATTTTATTATTGTGTTGAATTTCTGGAATCTTAACTATGATATGCCTGGAAGTAGATTTTTTTTGCTAATTGGGGTTCTATATGCTTCACTTACTTGTACGTTAAATTCTTTTTCTCTACCAGGAAAGTTGCCTGTCACAATGTCTGTGAACATATTTTTAATGGCATTTATGGTATCTCCTGCTTGTTCATTGACTCCAGTTAATCTTAAGTTATTCTTCTTTGTCTCATCAAGCAGCTGCTGGATTGATTTCTTATGTTCCCTTGCTAGTTTTGAGAAATCTTTCTTTTTCCTGTTCACTAACTGTCTGAGATCCTGTTCTCACATTGGCCTAATCTTCTTTGAATACTTTCAATGGTGTTTTTATTCTCCTGGTTATCTGCTTGAATCTGCTTTATGGAATCCGCTTGTTTCCTGTGTTGTGCTTTCATAATTTGCTTAAGCTCATTTATTTTTTTTGTCTGTGTCTGCTGTAACATGTCTAAGCA
Organism: Dasyprocta punctata; assembly: GCA_004363535.1. Taxonomy (NCBI): domain Eukaryota; kingdom Metazoa; phylum Chordata; class Mammalia; order Rodentia; family Dasyproctidae; genus Dasyprocta; species Dasyprocta punctata. The sequence continues at coordinate 45,832 of RJWM01014522.1, read as the reverse complement.
TGGTGTGTATTTTGGTAATCTCCGTAGTTATTTGAGAGATTATTTCTGATTTCATTTTTTTCCAGAGCCTCACTCAATTGCTTTGTTCGGAGAGACCTGGTAGGGGCCTTTTGGATTTTCCAGCTTCATTGCCCCCGAGTTTGCCTTTGGTGAACTGGGTGTCTAGGGTTGTGTCTTGTTTAAGTGTCCTCTCATTTCTTTTCTTTCTTAGTTTAATTCCTAGAATGATACTTGTTAGTTGCCTATGGTGGGTTGCTTTATTGGTGGTATTAAGGACATCCAGGTGATTGCTGCAAAATTTTCTCTTCACTTGATATGTTATTAATCTATTGTGATTAAAGATGTCATTTTGTTAGACTCTTAAAATAATTCTTATTCTCAAATATTAATATACATCTGTGGCAGAGCCAAGTGAAGGTGATTATCAGTATGATTCACATGTTAATCTGATTTTTTTAAAAACTCAAAATGAAAATTTGAAATTTTAATGTCATCTTGAAGGACTTTTATTCTTACATAAATATAGATACATAGATTTCAGTTTGAAAAATATTAAATGCAGTATATTATTTTGCTTTTTAATATATTCTATATGCCTTTGTTCTTCCTTTATTAATTTCTTTTAGATTTCCAGTTATACTTATCTAATTATCACTCCTATATGTATTTGATGTATGTGTGTGTGAGTTTGTTGTGCTGGGGATTGAACCAAGCCCTCATAAATGATACCACTGAGTCACACCCCCTAAACTGATTACTCCATTTTATTTTCTCTGTTGAAACTTAGAGTCACTCTGTGAATTATAATATGTACCTTGGCTTATTACAATTTACCCTAAGTTAGTATTCTATCATTTCACAGAAATACAAGCACTTTCAATGATATGATTTTCTGCTTATCCCTGCTCAGTGTGCTATTGTTGCCACAATATTTGTTTTGTTTTGTTTTGTTTTGCTTTAGATATTAGGATTTGTAAAGAAAGACTTCTCCATTGTCCTTCCTAGTGCTGTTTTTTCCTTTCAGTGTATTTATGCTTTCATCTGGGAACTTTTCTGATTTAATCTAAAGAACTTTCTTTAGTCTTTATCGTGTGTTTATAGGCATACTGGCAACATTTTCTCTTAGCTTTTGTTTGTCTGAAAATATCTTCGTTTAACCTTCATTTTTGAAGAATATTTTCCCTGGGTCTAGAGTTGTAGATTAAGAAATCAGTGTGTCCCCTGCCCCCCACTTTTAAAGATGTTATTCCATTGACTCCTGCCTTTCACTGTTGTGTTTAGAAGTCTATTTATGCTTCTGTGAATGTAATAGTGTGTTTTTTCCCTCTGGCTATTTCTAATAATTTCTCTTTGTTTAGTTTTAAGTAGTTTGACTATGTGCCTAGTGAGTTTTTTTGTTTGTTTGTTTTATTTCACTCATCCTCTTTGGAGCTTATGTTTTCTTGAATCTACATGTTGATATATTTCTCCAGAAATTTTTCAGTAATTATCTTTTAAAATATTTCTTTCTCCATTTTCTCCACCATCTTCTCAGGTTCTAGTGATGTATTAGACCTTCTATTCTGTCTCATCTATCTCTTATGCTCTGATCTTTGTTTTGTTTTTGATTATTTTCTCTGTCTGTTTTAATTACTTTTTAGTTACCTGTCTTTAAGATTAATGAACCTTTCTTTAACTTTGTCCAGTTGTTTTGTTTTGCTTTTTTGAGACAAAGTCTTACCTTGTAGTGCAGGCTGGCCTTGAACTTGTGGCAATCCTCCAGCCTCAGCTTCCCACATGCTGGGATTACAGGTGTGTACCACCATGCCTGGCCTGTCCAGTTTTTTTTGTTGTTGTTATTGTTGTTGCCTGTCCATTTTCCTAATAAGTCCACCCAATGAATTTTTGCATGTGTGTGTGTGTGTGTAAGCACATATGTTAGGCAAGTGATCTGTCACTGAGATATAGATCTTCAGCCTTCAATGAATGTTTAACTTCATGTATTTTGTTTTTCTGTTATACTATATCTTACTTAGTCCTTTTTAGAGACTCCATTTCTCTACTGAAATACTGTATCTTGTCATCTATTTTTTCTGTCTCTCTCCCCCTCCCCAGTATTGGGGATTGAACCCAAGACCTTTACATGAGGCTGCATCCCTAGTTCTTTAAAAAAAATTTTTTTTTTGAGACAGTCTCACTAATTTGGTAAGTTTCTCAGGCTAGGTTTTCACTTGCCATCTTCAGCTTCCCAGGGGTACAGGCATGTGCTCCATTTTCTTTTCTACTTTATTATAAAGTTGTTTTAGGGATACAGGTGTAGCTCAGTGGTAGAATGTTTGCCTGGTATGCATGAGGGCCTGGGTTTGATTCCCAGCACCACACATAAAAAAGTTTTGTCTAAAGTTATTATCTGCTAATTATGATATATGGCAATCATCTGTGAGTGTTTTTTTGTTTTTGTTTTTGTTTGTCCCCCCCGCCCCCCCCACCCATCTTTCTATGCAGTTCAGGCTGGCCTTGGGCTCACTTTGTAGACCAGGCTGGTTTCAAACTTGCAACGATCCTCCAGCCCTGGCCTCCTGAGTGCTGGATTACGGGCGTGAGCCACCAGGCCCAACTCTTATTTACTTCTTAAGGCTTGTGTTTTGATTTTATGGTAAACATTAAATTATGTGAAATAAGTATAGACGCTAAACTGATATTATTTTCATACAAAAAAACCATATATCGTCCACTCTTGGTAACTACATTGAACTGTTGATCAGTTCAGTCAGGAGTTGTTGGAGTTTTATTGCAGCATTATTGAGCTCTAGTTCACCTTTGATTTCAAATGTGTTTGGATTGACAGTTATCCTGTCATATTATAGGCCTCTCTTTCCAGCAGTTATTTTGAGATCTAAGCGTCCTAAGACCAAAGAAATCCTCTGCATCTTTCTAGGTGAACTCTTGGTCTTTTATGTCATGACAGACTGAGTAAAACACAAACAAATAAAACAACATGGGCAGTGAGAAGTACCAACTGGGCATTTGGAATTCCTCCGGATTCAAATGTATTACACCAGCCATATATACATTAAAGTTTCTGCTAGTTTCTCCTTTTTTTAGCAAAGCCCCTCTGTCCATAGTTGGTCCAATGGAATGTCCACCACGCTCAGACTTAGAAAATGTTACCAGGAATGAAAGTAGTTGTAGCCAAGCTTACCTAGGAAAGGCTTAACCCTTTCTGAAATTAAATTCCTTAAGACTTATTAGTATCCAAAGTACGTCCACGTCTTTAAATTTTTAATGATTGTGGTGTTGCACTTCTGTAATCCCAGTACTCGAGGTGAGGAGGTCGCCACTAGTTTGAGGCCAGCCTGGGCTACATAATGAATTCAAGGTTAGCCTGCACCTGGTCTCATTATGTAGTGCAGGCTGGTCATGAGCTCACTGTGTAGCCCAGGCTGACCTCAAACTTGCAGCAACCCTCCTGCCTCTGCCTCCCAAATTCTAGGATTACTGGAGTGTGCCACCACACCTGGCTTCAAACATTTTAAAAAAATTTTTTAGCTTTATTGTTTATTTCTAGTACCTATAGTGTGAGGGCTTTTCTGGTATATTCTTTTATATCCTAATCAAAAATAGAATTCTAGGAAGCACTGTTAAAAAGAGTTGTTTTTAGGAGGGAAAGGGATTGAAAGGAGAGTAGGGGAATGGGAAAAAAAAGAAACAAGTTATATCATGTACAGGTACGAATTCCCTATAACGAATGTAATCATTATATATACCTAAAATGTACCAATAAACTTAATGAAAAGTTGTTTTTATGCAGCATGATGCTATGAAGCAATGATATGATGCAATTATCATTAATAACTACCTTTCAATTTGTTCTTTCTCCAATTTGAAAAAAATAAACTTTAGCATGATGTGATTTATGATGCCATTATATAGAAATACATTCCATCTTTTTAATTTCAGGACTTTTTGAAATGTGCTTACGAAGCCTGCGGTGCACATAATCTTCAACCTGTTAAATTTTTTCTTGAAAAAATGATTCAGACCTATGAAATGATGATTGTTAGACATGGGTAAGATTGTAGATTATCTGCCATTATTTGATGTTGTTTTAATTAAATTTTTAATACAACTAAAATTAATAAACCAAAAAAAAAGAGAGAGAACTTTACGAGGTAGGATAGAGAGTAAACAACTTTTCACTTCCCAGTAGTTTGCAGGACCAAGGTTTATTTGTCTCACAGTACATGTCCAATAAGAGTTGGTGAAGGTTGCTCATTTGATCTAGTAGTGAGAACCATGGAAATCTGCACTTTTGGTCATCAACTATGTTATATCTTTATAAATTTCCTTGTAATATCTTTAAATCTAACAGGCTCATTTGAGAGAACCATAACCTTAGTGTATTTTCCCTGGATTATTTTGTCCTCTGGAAATAATTACAGTTGTCACTTCTTATCTGCAGTTTTATTTTCTGCTGTTTTGGGTACTCACTTTCAATGGCAGCCCAAAAATCTTAAAGAGAAAATTCTATATTTTAAGAAAGACCATAGTAACATAATTTTATTGCAATATATAGTTATAATTGTCTGTTATTATTAGTTACTGCTAATCCCTAACTGTGCTCAATTTACAAATTAAACCTTATTGTAGTTATGAATATATAGGGAAAAACATAGTAGTACATAGGGTTGCTTGTGACTTCAGGTTTCTACTGGTAGTTTTATGACATATCCCCTATGGTAAGGGAACTACTACACTGGAATGACATTAATCCTTCACAGATTTTAATAATGTGATGAATAGCCCTACTTTTGGCTTGATCCTTGATGCCAACCTGAGTTTCAATAGATCTTTATTGTTCAGTGGTTTTCTTAATTTTATCTTCTACCAAATGGAGATAATAAATTGCTCTATTCAATCCCACGAGTCTCTGAATTTCTGGACTCCTCTTTCATTCTTACTTTCAGACAGGCAATTTTTTTCTGGGTTATTAAGTCCAACTATTGCCTGCCATTATATACTGTGTTAATAATGTTCTATTTACTATCCATTTACCCTAAAATTCTAATTTAATTTGTATTTTTGTTTCTCACATTACCTAAAGGGATCTAAATATTTTATAATTCCGTAGCAATAATTGTGAATATTTTAGCCTCTGATATCTACTAATTTGCCACCAACCCAGTGACATATATTGCCTTTTTTTAAATTATGTCAAGAACACCTTCCTTCCTTCTAGGTACCAGTAGCTATTATTAAGAATAGCCTAGGTTATTTTATTTTAGAGACTTTTTATTATATTCTCTTTTGTAGATAATTGTATTACAATAATGTAGGAATTTGATATAAAGTCAACCAGTTTAGAAATTATATGTGTTTTTGTTGTGCCCAAGAAAGCATCATAGAATTTAAAAAATTATATAACAGTTGTCACATGGTAAAGTTCTATATACTGGTATAAATAATTTAATTTACCATTAGTTTTTAGAATCTTAATGTATCATTACTTCTTTCATAGTTTTATGTTAGTAGGGGAACCTTTTGCGGCCAAGACAAAAGTTCTGCATGTGCTGGCTGATACTTTAACTCTTATGAATGAATATGGCTATGGAGAGGAAGAAAAGGTCACTTATAGGACTGTAAATCCCAAGTCAATTACTATGGGCCAACTTTTTGGGCAGTTTGACCCAGTGTCTCATGAGGTAACCTACAATGTAACTTCTTGCTCTCTTATTGACAGTGCACTTTAAAACATGAAATTTGAAATGTTTTTCATTTCCTTCTGCTAAATCCATTTTAGCAGAGCTTTCCAATTCTTTCTTTTTCTTCCCCTCAGTGGACTGATGGTATCGTGGCAAACACCTTTAGAGAATTTGCCTTATCAGAAACACCTGACCGAAAATGGGTTGTATTTGATGGTCCTATTGACACTTTGTGGATAGAGAGTATGAACACAGTGCTGGATGATAATAAAAAGGTAAATCAGCATGATAAAAAACAGATCAGATTCAGACATGATTAAGCAATTTTATGTTCAATAGCTAACTAGCTAGAATTATATGTTTCAAATAAACAGTGCATTAGATTAAATCGGTTTATAAGTGATCATTTTAATGAAAACTATCCTGCTGTCTTTTTTCATAGAATTCAAGTATTATATTAAAACTACTGTAACAGGAAAGCATAGTAATCTACTAAGTAAGAACAAATATTAAGTACTTTCAATCTTATACTATCTTATAAAATGTTAATATTTTAGGGAAAATGAAAAGGTCTCATTTCTTTTCAAAATACTGAATGCTTCAGTACTCATATGTAATACGTGACCTTAGGAAGTGTGAAATGAAAGAACTAGGAAAGGTCTACCAGTATTTATTTCGAGAGAGAATATAGATGGTATCAAAATATGAACTAATCCTAAGTATAGATTCTGTGGTTTGTTTTAGTGTATATATACATTCAACATAACTATGACCTAAATAAAGATACATAAAATTTCCTATAAAGTTCCCTCATGTATTTTCTCAATCTGTATATGCTCCCTCAGTGGTAATTACTATCCTGACTTATATGGTAAATGAGTTTTACAGGTCCTGAGCTTCATGTTAATGGAATCATATTCTTTAGTGATGTCCATTTTTTAAAAATCATTGTATAATAAAATATTGATGTTGAAGTGATATCTAAGACTCAGAGTCAAGTAGAAGGGTTGTCTCATATTATCTGTGAAGAAAGTATGAAAGGGAAATTTAAATAAATATATTTGATAGTGGAAATTTGGAAACTAAATTCTCTGATTACTCCTCTTTTGTTTGTGAAGTGGTAGGACCTTGTTCTTTGAAGACTTGAGGAGAAAAAAATGTGCTTTAAATTAGCCATTATGAAAAATGGGGAAGATATCTGCCTAAAAAAACATAGGAGCACATTTGGATAATTCTGAGGGCCTCATTGAAAAGAAAGACTGGAATTATTATTCATACTATCAAAGTCTGCCTTTGTGAAGTAGTCTCTACCATCCAAAACAGTGTGGGTGTAGTGTAGGTGATGTTGGAAGCCTAGAAATAGACTTTATTTTTATTTTATTTATTTATTTATGGCACTGGGGATTGAACTCATAACCTCGTGCCTGCCAGACAGGCACTTAAGTCTCTGAGCCAAACTCCCAGCCCCTAGAAATAAAGACTTTAGATACATTGCCATGAGAATAGTAGAAACATTGGACCACATAACAGAAGCCCTCTAATGGAGGAAATGAAGATAGTGATGTGAAAGTCCTAATAAAAATGAAGAGCAAGTGTGTTAGGTGACAATGAGTGGGAGAACTGGCTGGGTTGGAAGCTGTGAGCAGAGACTGAGATGTTTGAATTTAATATTTTAGAATTATGTAGTGTTTCACGAGAGAAGTTTACAGATATTTGAAATGGATGACTGGAGTTGAGTAAGGAAAAATAGGTGGTCAAGGACCTGACGGGCTATTATGTTGAGATGTTCATCTTCATGAACACTGGCTCAGACCAGTGCTATATAAGACAAAACTAATTAATGAGAGGAGAATCCTTGTGAGCTGATGGGTGATAGCAAATTCAGGGGTTGGCAAAGGGGACAGGGTTGTACTTGATGGTGGAATAGAAGCAGTTTGAAAACAACACAGTAAAGAGAGAAAAATGCTGATTCTGTCTCCCAAATTGATAGGAGGTAAGAGATTTGCTGAAATAATCTGTTAGATGATTAGAAGTATTCTAGACACACGTTATCCGACAGAGCTTTCTGCAATGCTGGAAGTGTCTGCAGTATCTAATAAGATACCACTGTTCACATGTAGCTCTTGAGCTGTTGAAGTGTAGCTTAGTGAAACTGAAGAACTGAATTTTAAATTTCATTAAAAATTAAATATAAATAGTGGGCTGGGAGTTTGGCTCAGTGGCTTAAGCGCCTGCCCTGGCAGGTGCAAGGTTGTGAGTTCAATCCCTGGTGCCACCAAAAAAATAAAAAATAAAATAAATAAATAAATAAATATAAATAGCAACATATGCTAGTGGCTTCCATATTAGTCAGTCTAGCTCTAAAATGTTCACTTATTTTGCGTCTAAGAAGCTGAATCTAAAGATATTAAGTGTTAACAAAGTTGTTAATTATTATTGTTAATAGGGATAAGACTGGGGCTAGAGTGAGGGTTGTAGAAGCAGAGAGGAAACAGAAATAAGTGTAGAGGAAAAATTTTAAAGACCTAGCAATGAACTTAATTTGGTATATCAAGTTAATAATAATAATCATTAATACTGTTAAGAGTTAATGATAATTCCAAAAGTACAAGATAAGGATATGGGAGAAAATAGAATGACTATAATAATAACGGACAAGATAAGAATTTAAGAGAAAGGAGACAGTTGATAAATTCAGTTTTTGACATCGTTGATAAAGGAAGTATTTAAAAAATTTGTTATGTACATGTTTGCAGTATATAATGATTACATTTATCATGGGGAGTTGGTTCATGTACATAACACATTTTAATGCTTTTTAAAAGAAGTGTTTGGGCCAGGGATATAGCTCAGTGGCAAAGTGCCTGCCTGGCATGTGCAAGGTTGTGAGTTCAATCTCCAGTACCAAAACAATAAATAAATAAACAAATAAATAAAATAAAAGAAGACATATTTTTAGATTAAAGGAGACACAACAAACCAGAGTTAGACCAAGATTTTCTGGCTTCCGTTCTAATACTCCATTATATCACAGAAGATATGTTTATTATAAGTAAAATAAATTTTTATGAGAAATTTAAAATATTTTTTAATGTTTGAAAAATAATTGCTTTTAGCTTTGCCTTATGAGTGGAGAAATCATTCAGATGTCCCCTCAAATGAGTCTCATCTTTGAAGCAATGGACCTTTCCCAAGCCTCAGTAAGTTCATAATTTAATACAACAGTAGTTTATGTGTTTTTCCATTTGGTCATTTGCCCATTCATTAATTTAGCCAAAAGTAGCTTTTATTATGTGTCACAAAATGAGTTTGAAAGTGGGAATACAAAGATGAGCAAGAGACAGTATAAGCTTAGGAAGGATGAGAAGCACGCTAACAAGTCCCAAGACACAGTTACATTCAAGTGCTCTAGAATAAGGACTGAATTGAACATCCTCAAGGAGAATAAACAGAGCGGGACCATGGAAGGTGTTTGAATGATTGATTTTGTTTTGAGGAAGACATAAGATTTCTCCAGGCAGACTAGTTGGACCTGGGCATTCCAAATCATTACAAGATGATGTATAAAGAAAGACATGGAGCCATGAAATGCCCAAGGAACGGAATTAAAAGTAGTTTTCTGTGTGGGGAGCATCTGGTGTATGTGAGGCTGTAGAAGTAGAAGCCAGAGCATGAAGAGCCATGCACATCATGCTAAGAAATAGTTGGTAATTGCTAGATACCACTAGTATAAATGTAGCTGTGGGTAAACAAAACTTGTCTTTTTTCTCTAGCCTGCCACTGTCAGTCGTTGTGGCATGATTTATTTGGAGCCCTCGCAGTTAGGATGGGAACCACTTGTGTCTTCATGGTTGAATTCACTGAAAGAACCTCTGTGTGAACCAGAACACCAAGCTCTTCTGAGCGGACTTTTTGACTGGCTAATAACACCTGCTTTAAAGTTTCGTAAGAGAAACTGCAAGGTAACCCTGTCATTCCCTGACCCACTCAATTTTCTTAGTTTCCATTCAGCTTAAATAAGTTTAAAGTCACAATCATAACTAAACCTAGTTTTCTCTGTATAATTCAGTATCCTCATTTTGTTTTATATTACCTAATTATAGCTGAATATCTTAGAAGTTAAATTTATTCCAGCTAAACTGTATCAAGCCATTTTATTTAAAGGTTTAAAAATCCAAAGTATCTTTTGCCTTTTAAAAATACTAAAAACATACGACTTTATAAGCTCGCATATGTATTTAGTGTTTTATAAGAATATTATATATTGTGTTAGTTCGGTAAGGCTCTCATAAAGTACCCCAAACTTGATGGTTTGAAACAGCAGAAATTTATTCTCTCAGTTTTGGGGACTATCTGAAACCAAGATGTTGGCAGGGCTATGCTTCCTTGAGAAACTCTAGGGGAGAGTTTCCTAACCTCTTCCAGATTCTAGTGGCTCCATGGGTTCCTTGGCTTGTGTCTGTGTTACCTCCAGATCTCTTCTTTCTACTTCACATGGCCTTCTACTCTGTGTCTCCCACTCTGAGTGACACTTACGATCACTTGGGGTCTTGAGTTTAGTGCCTACCAGATAATCCAGAATGTTTTCCTTATGTCAAGATCCTTAATTACATCTTCAAAGATCTTTTTCCTATAAGACTGTTCATAAATTCCTGGTATTGGGACACTGAAATATCACCTTGGGGACCACTGTTGAGATGTCACCACCATACACAAACACATCACACATACACACTTACTTATAAATAAATATATTGATATACAGAGGTAAAAGACATATTCAGGAGATTTCTCATCCTAAATATTTCTTCAGGAATAGGAAAAATGTGAGTCATAAAAGTAGAAACAATAATTTCATTTTATAAAGATTTCATATAGTATCTTCATAGAATAAATACACAAAATTATTTTGTAGGTTTTTTTTTAGTTTTAAAACTCTGATTCTATATATCGTAAATAATACAGAATAGTTCCCATCTTTCTAGATGCGTAAAGGATTTTCTTTTTGTAATTCTCACATTTTCTATATTCAGTCAATTCTAAAGAACTATTGATTTTCCCTCCTTGGTAGTGTTTCTCTGTTTTTTCTCTTTAGTGCTGTTTCTCCAACCATTTGCTCATCCTACCCTTTCTATTATAGTAGCCTCAGTTCTGAGCTTCATTCTTTCCTACCTGAATCAATACAATAGAGCTCCTCTGGCCAGCCTACACCTTGCCACTAGAATGAACCAAAAATACTTCCTTTGGAACCCTCTTCCTCTTACAATGAGATCTCTTAACACAACCTGTAATGCTTCTTGAGATCTGACTCTTGTCTATTCCTCAAGCCTTATTGTTTGCCCTTCCTCGTTTCCATCCCATTTTTACATCCTACAGAATCTCCTTAATAATTTGTGTCTTCTCATATTCATTTCTTCGAATGTGTAATTTTCCTGCCTTGAACATTTTTCTCTTCTTTACCTACCTGATTTACATTTTTCCTTGCAAATTCAGTTCGACTACGAAGTCTGCTGAGAAAATGTGCACACACATCAGGAAAAGAAAAACTTGTATGAATATTTTAATACTAAATTTATGGAGACATCCTGAGATTAATACAAGTTACCTTTGGCCTCTACAGTTACAAGAGTGGTGGCCATTAGCTTCCAGACATTTGTTGGTACAGCGAACTGCTGCTTGGGTAACCTTGGTTATTGAGATTGCTGCACATGCATTTTCAATTTCTTTTCTAAGGGTTGGCAATGTAATAGGCTTTCTTTTTTTTTTTCAATATGTCTCTCAGATGTGAGAAACAGAGTAGATAAGGTCTAAAATGTACAGTAAATATTGTGAAATGGGAAGAAATTGTTTAAAAAGAAAACGGATCTAGGATGGGTGAAAGGGGGAAGTGTAATAGGTTTTCTGCAATATAGAACATCCTCTAGTGTCCCCCATACCAGGGTAACACCATCTGTGGAAGAATATCATACAATTTTTCTTTTCCTGGAGTGAATATACTTTATTTTGACAGACTCTGTATAGCTTCTTCTGGGAACCTTTTTTTGTTCATTGCTTTTCCATTTCCCTGAGTATGTGCTCCTTCTACCCTGAGATTTCCTCTGCCTAATTAATATTAGATCATATTATTTTTGCCTATTTAGTTTTGGTATTTCTGCTTCGCAGGGATCATGTCTTAATTTCTGTATCTCTTAGCTTGATCTGTAAGTATGTAGACGTGTACGTATTTAATAAATGCTTGTTGAATAAAAAAATGAATAAATGGCTATAAAAGGCTTCATTTCTGTTATACTTAGGACATTGTTTATTTGTTTACAGTAGCTAATTTTAATTTAGAATAAGAATATGTTATGTACAATTTTGTAATGTAGTGGCCAAAATAAAATAGTTGAGAAACATTTTTATCATGCCTACAATTTGAATTCTTTAAGTTTAAATGTTATAAACCTTTTTAATGGTAGCAAAGTTTTACTACAGGTAGGAAAATAAACAGGCTCTGCAGAGCAAATTTAGGCCAAGTAAAAGTCGGAAAAGAAGTACACCTTACAGTGTGAGAGTGGGCCACCATACAAGAGAGAACACAGTGGCCTAAATATTATGAATTTAAAATATTTTTTCTTTGGTTTTTGAGACAGGGTATCGCTATGTAGTTCAGGTTGACCTTGAAGTTTTACTGTGTATTTCACATTGTGGGGAGGAAAGGGGGAACAGAATTTGAACTCAGGGCCTCACACTTGCCAGGCAGGCACTGCACTACTGAGCTACATCCCCAGGTTGGTCTTCAACTCGCAGCCTCAGCCTCCCTAGTGCCGAATTACAGTTGTGTACCACCACATTCTGCTCCCTTATCTATTTTTAAAACAAAATGTTTCCCTTCTTTTCTTCTTTAAGATGAAAGTTAACAGCACTCGGGAGGCTGAGGTAGGCGGAGCGTTGTGAGTTCGAGGCCAGCTTGGGCTACAACGCGGCGCAAGGCTGACCTGAGCTACATAGTGCGACCCTGCCTCAAAAAACCAGGGCTGGGAGTTTGGCTCAGTGGCTTAAGCGCTTGCCCTGGCAGGCGCAAGGCTGTGAGTTCAATCCCCGGTGCCGCAAAAAAAAAAAAAAAAAAAAAAAAAAAAAAAAAAAGATGAAAGTTAATTAAAATGTCTCATTCTGTTCATTTTGCAGGAATTGTTTCCTACAAGTAATAGCAATGTGGTGGTGTCTCTCACGCGCCTCTTTGAAGTCCTGCTCTGTAATGTGGTAGAAAATGATCCTACTAGCAGGCACATTCGTGTTTGGATTATGGTTAGTTTTACACTTAATGGGGTTTAAAATACAGAATAAAATACATTTCTGGAAAATAATATTTGTATTCAGAAAGATGTTTACAGCATCCAGAGAAGTTTTCGGGTGATCACTGCTTTCAACTGAAGACACTAGAGTTGGTCCAATCTGGGATTCTGATGCTAAAAAAATACTTTAAAGAAAGTAAAATATGTCAGATGAACCAAAACTACCTTTTTATATATAATAGATCATAGTGTGTTAAACACTTAAAGTGATTTAATTTTGACTTTAGGTGAATTGATTTTGTCTTAATGTTAGATCAGCTGGTAGGCAGCATTGAAACTAGCTATGCAGCCAGCTAGGTAGAATGTTGGAAGCATAATCCTTGGAAAAATCACTAGTTCTGATTAGCTAAAATCTAGAGGTCAAGAAGACCAGAGACTATGGCAACAGTGAGAAGAAATTATCAAAGGGAGCCGAAGGAAAGAATTTTCTGTTTTATTTTGTTTTGGGACCTTTTCTTTGTCTGTGCCTCTTTCCCATCTGCCACCTCATTCTTTTTCTTTATGATTTTTTTCAAATCTATTTTATTTCAAAGAGAAAAAAACATGAAACAAAATTTCAAAGCATGTTAATTCGGGGGACAACAATGGTACATACATTGTGCATTGTCATCCCCAAATCATTCACCCAGAGCACAAGACATCTGCATTCAACAGTCTGAACAATACCAGCACAAATCTTTCTCTTCAGTGAACTCAGACAAATCAGCAGTATAACTATCTTAACTATTTTATATATATATATATATATATATATATATACATATACATATGCATATGTTGTTTATTTCAGCTTCTCACACTAGTGAGACAATATGATATATATATTTATATAATTATATATATAATATATATAATTATATATATATATTTGTTATTGTTTGTTTGTTTGTTTATAATACTGGGGATCAAACTCACAACCTTGCGCTTGCCAGGCAGGTACTTATGCCATTGAGCTAAATCCCCAGCCCTATTTTTTGAGACAGGGTCTCACCATGAAGTTCAGGCTGGCCTTGAACTCACTTTGTAGCCCAGGCTGGTCTTGAACTCATAACGATCCTCCTGCCTCCACCTCTTGAATGCTGGGATTAAAGGTGTGCACCACCACACCTGGCTTGACAATACGCTTTCACATGTGTGTATGATTTATTTCACTTACGAGTTTGTTCTCAAGATGCATTCATTTACCTATAAAAGTCTCCAGTTTATCTATTTTTATGGCTGAGTAGTACTGCATTGTATAAAAATGGCACATCTTTTTTATCCATTTCTCAGTCGATGGACATTTAGGTTGTTTCCAAGATCTGGTTATTACAAATTGTGCTGCTATAAAGATAGGTGCACCTATATCACTGTGGTAGGATGTTTTTAATTCTTTTGGGAAGATACCCAGAAGGGGAATAGCTGAGTCAAATGGGACCTCTACTCCTAGTTTTTTGAGGAATCTCCACACTGATTTCCACAGTGGTTGCACCAGTCTACATTCCCTCTAACATTGGAGAAGGGTTCCTTCTTCCCCACAGCCTCTCCAGCATTTTTTATTGCTTGATTTTTTTTTTTTTTTGCGGCACCGGGTATTGAACTCACAGCCTTGTGCCTACCAGGGCAGGCGCTTAAGCCACTGAGCCAAACTCCCGGCCCTGGTTTTTTTTGAGGCAGGGTCACACTATGTAGCTCAGGTCTGCCTTGCCCCGCGTTGTAGCCCAAGCCGGCCTTGAACTCACAACGCTCCGCCTACCTCAGCCTCCTGAGTGCTGGGATTAAAGGCGTGCACCACCACGCCCGGCTTTGATTTCTTGATAGTAGCCATTCTTTCCAGGGTGAGGTGGAATCTCAGTGTTGTTTTAATTTGCATCTCTCGAATGACCAGTGATGTTGAACATTTTCTCACGTATTTATTTGCTGTTTGTACTTTATCTGAGAAGTGTGTATTCATCTCAGATGCCCATTTTTGGACTGTGTCTTTAAATCTGGGAGGACTGATTTTTTTTTTTTTGAGTTCTTTATATGTTCTTGATAGTAATCTTTTGTCTGAGGTACAACTGGCAAACATTTTCTTCCACGTTGTAGGTTGTCTCTTCACTCTGTTGTGCCATCATTCTTAATGCTTTGACATTTTCTACTGTCCTCGTCTCTTCTACTCTGTGGCAGTAGCAGTTTTCTTCCATGATACTCCCTTTACCTTGTTGCCACAGAAAATATTTTTCTTCAGACATCTCACATTCCATGGTACCTTGCTAACCATAACTTCTTCCTTTCCACCTCTCTTTACCTTTTCCATCTTAGAGAAAGTTAAACAGACATGTTTGAAGTATAACTTTTTTTCCTCCCTAGGTTTGGAACTGTCTTTCACAGGCAGTTCTCAATATTTTTTCATACCTATTATCATTGCTTTCACAAAATAAAAATGTATCCCAGGAATATGTATATAAATATATTTATATTGCCTGAAAATATTTGCTCTTTTGGCAAACCCAAACTCCTAAACTTTCAAATGATTGAGAATCACTTCTAAAGACTTACATAGGATGAAAATTTTTTCTTAAAATACATTTGATTTATTTTTTTTTTCAGCTAGATAATGCATGCACGTGGAGTAAAATTCCAAAGCCAGAAGTAGGTGTTTCATCTATACCAGTCCCTTGCCATGCTTAAGGCAGTTACTGTTAGGGTCCCATGTATGTACTCTTTCATATGTATACATTTTTATATATCTTAACATACTATATGTACTAATTTACATTCTTACTTACAATATGTTTTAGAGATTGTACCATATCAGTGCTTATAGAGATACCTTGTTTTACAACAGCTGGTAGTGTATAGCATAATCTAAGTAAGCAGAACCCCTAATGAAGAACATTTGTGTTGCTTCTGATCTTTGACTATTACAAAGAATGCTGCAGTGAATTTTTTTTCCCCCTGTGGTACCAGGGATCGAACGCACAACCTCGCGCCTGCCAGGCAGGCGCTTAAGCCACTGAGTCAAACTCCCGACCCTAGTTTTTTGAGACAGGGTTGCATGCAGTGAATATTCTTGTACATTTATCATTGTCATAGGCAGGAATACAATTGATGCTAAACTAAAAGAGGTATTTTTAGATCGTTTGTTATGTGGACATTTAACATTGTGCAAGATATTGCCAGAAAATTGACTTTATATGAGCAGGTCTTAATATGTTAAATTTTAGTTAAATTTTTCTTTACACTTTATTAAAAATACCATAAATTAAATTTTTTTCAACCCACAGGCTTGCTTTATATTCTCTTTAATTTGGTCCATTGGGGGAAGTTGTGATACAGATGGTCGTCTTGCTTTTGATACTTTCATACGATTAATCATAATGGGGAAAAATGAAGAAAATCCAGTACCAGCTTGTGTGGGTAAATGGGAATGCCAATTTGATGAGAAAGGCCTGGTCTATGATTACATGTATGAGGTATGACTTAAAATGCTTGTTATGACAAGATGCTGTGACTCTTCAGTTATGTTTTTCAATCCCTTCTCTATACTTTTTCTCTATAAATTATGGCAGCATAGATGAACTTGCTTTAATAATATTTCCATTTTTCTACTTTATAAAAGAATTCATAAATTATTCTTTTAACCAAGTAATCATTTAAGTAATCATCTTATTTATACGAATTTTATTTCACAACCTCTAAGATCTGAATAGAATCTTAGTTATAATTTTGTCTACATTATGGAAACTTAGAAAGGTGAGTAGCTGTCAGAGCCACACTTGAGCCTAGTTCTGTGACTAAACAGTACAGGACTGTTTCCCTCAAACCATGCTAACACAGATCTTTAAGAATATGACTAAAAAAAGACAATTTCATCTCCATTCATCATACTAAAAAGTCAATAAAGTGATCTCTAAAATCAAGAGGTGATAAGTATATTCTTTAAGAATTGAAGGCAAGTACCAAAATACATCATTTAGAGAGATAAAGGTAGTAGGCACTAAGGAGGAGAAAATAGGAATATGAAATTGTTGTTTTTCTTAATCTTGTAAAACTTTTCACTCTAAAATATGTGTATATATAAGTTTAATAAAAATAAAACTTAAAAAATATGCAGTAGTAAAGACATTTTTACCTAAATTTGCAAGATTATCATCATTCAAATACATACCATAGACATATAGAAATTGCTAGAAAATAGGAAAAGATTTTTAGAGCCAGCCATAGTCCTGAAGCAAGGTCATTGATTTTTGTTACCTTGCCATGTATTTACCATTTTATTACTTGGTAGTGGGAGGCCCAGGATCTCCAGAGAGAGGGAAGCACAATCTGGAGAATATAATGGTTGGAGGTGATGCAGACTGGAAGGCAGTCAAGGTGTGTCAGGACAGCAGCTCATTTCAACCAATGGTTCAGAAGAATTTCAGTATTGTAACACTTAGTACAACCATGATGTATGTCCTGGTTGAATATCAGCCTGGATCAAAATGCCAGAGGATAATTTTAGATAAAAATATAGAGAGAGTTCATGTGATAATTTGTTTTTGGCTAGATTACTATTTACTGTAAATTATGAAATCCAAGTTGATAAATTGTAATAAGGTACATTAGAGTGGCTCTTAAATAAATACTTGATATATACAAAAGGACATCTTAAAGACATTTTGAGAAGACTGGATTGTAGACAGGCTATAAAGGCAAACATATCTGAAGTTCTAGATATGTTGAATTTGTGATAAAATGTCATTAAATTTTTTACATTATCATTTACAAAGCAAAATCCAAAGAAAATGTATATTTTTAAAATTGAGTGGTAAATTCATGAATGTTAACCTTATTAATTTGCCTTATGACTTACATATATTACTTACATTCTTTTATATGAATTAACATTTCATCGTAAAAGAATGAAAAGACTAAATGTTTTAAAAGGAAACATTGTAAGTATTGAAAAGAACCTTTAACATATGCAAGTACATGGTTATAACACTTTCACATTCTCTTGTAGTTGAAAAACCGAGGTCGCTGGCTACATTGGAATGAATTAATTAAAAGTACTAATTTAGAAGATAAACATGTCAATATCCAAGATATCATAGTCCCTACAATGGATACAATTAGATATACATTTCTTATGGATTTGAATATTACCTCTGCAAAGTAAGGAACTCTGCCATAAACATGGATTTTGAATGTAATGGTGTCATTCTAATAGGATGATAGCACTTTTCAGAGTCAACTTTCAGGTCATCCAGTAACTGAGATCTGGGGAGACTAATTGACATGTCCAAGGTGACCTGCATTGTTAATGATAAACCTTGAATCTAGGCTTCCTATTGCCTACTCTAAAGATCTTGCCATGTACTTCATTGTCTTGCAAGTCATCTCACAACAGCAGAGTGAAACCATAGTGTTATGGTTAAAAACTATGCGTTCTATTTAAAGGTTAAATATATCCCTGAGATATCAAACTGACAACCATCTACGTTCTCCCATTATACTTGGAATTTTTATAACATGTCCTATGACAAACAGTTCTGGATTTCATAACTTAGATAAAAGTCAAGTTTAAAACTCAGATTTAAATCAGAAGAATACATTAAAAAGGAGCATATAATAATGATCAGAAACAGACACGCACTGTAGGCATTACATACCAACTTTTTGATATTTTTATAGTTATTTTTCTTTTAAAACATTAGGTTTAATTTATCTTAATACTTTTTAAAAGTTTACATAATATTCATAAATGTCATGATTTTTCAATAAAGGACCTGTTTCTGAGTGCGTTTTGTGGCTTAAAAAAAACAGGCAGCTAGCTAATAAGAAAAATTATTTCATCCCTATTTTGCATCTCTTGTTACATTATTTTACTTTAGAGGCTATTGTTGAAAACTCTTTCACCAGGCACAGTAAGTGTGCACAGGTAATCCCAACTACCTGAGGTTGAGACAGGAGGATCAGACCAACCCGGGTAACATGGTGAAACACTGTCTCAATCAATCAATCAATCAACAAATAAATAAATCTTTCTTGGGAAGACAAAGCAGTTGCCTATTCTGGGAAATTCCTAGCACCGAGTTCTTTTGTTCTAGAAGTCATTCATCAGAATAATACCTTTAAATGAATAAGTACAAATATGTAATTATAAAGGTGTAACCGTTTACATTGATACACATTTATTAAAATATTGACATTTGAGTTACAATAGTAATGTAAAATATTGACATTTGAGTTATAGTAGTGTATGCTTCTTTGTTAATCACATTAATAAGATGTAGCAGTGGGCATGATGACAATAATTATTTTAAGAAAGTATTGAACATAAGTTATATTTTTGAGATATAAAAATTATTATTGCAATTGCTGCATTTTACTTAGAGAATAATGAAAATATAATCTTTTCATTACTCAAATTCATGGATTCTCTAAATTCTAAAAATTTCTTCAGTTGGTTTGTTAGAACTCCAGAACAATATTTTATTTTATTTTTTCAGTACTTTATTGATTAAAGTTATCTTAATAGCTTTCTACAAAGTGAGTATTAGACTGGAACATGTAGCGAATTCCCAGGGATCTTTCTAGTTCTAAAAGAACTTTAATTTATCATTTATACTTCAGTGATAATCTATTTTTTTTTTTTTTCTTTGCGGCACCAGGGATCAAACTCACAGCCTCACGCCTGCCAGGGCAGGTGCTTAAGCCACTGAGCCAAACTCCCGGCCCTGGTTTTTTGAGGCAGGGTTGCACTATGTAGCTCAGGCCAGGCTTGCACTCGCGTTGTAGCCCAAGCGGGCCTCAAACTCACAACGCTCCACTTACCTCAGCTTCCCGAGTGCTGGGATTAAAGGCGTGTGCCACCACGCCCGGCTTTCAGTGATAATCTAAAAAATGTATATCAGCATAATTTGGCTCGCTTAGGTAACCTTACACACTGAAGTACTACTCCTCAGTCTTAGTGCCAACTTTTGTGTTGGTTTTTATGTACTGTGTGCTAAGTTACCAGTCAAAATGAAAATATTTAATCTTTACTGCAGCATTTCTGAAACTTGGATTCCTTAGAGCTTTGTGAACATAAACTCCTATGATTGTTTTCCTCCTTAAAATTAGTAAATTTCAACCAAGGACAGAAAATCATGCTTGAGACTCCATTGAATGAAGAGTTTCTTAGAGTTTGTTTTTATACAAATATCTCAGTAACTGAACTGATTTTAAATGCTATTAAATTTAGTAATTGATAGCTTTAGAACTCACTGTCATTCCAATCTCATAAAAATTTAAGGTAAATTTATCTTATTTCTTTTGCTTTACTATTCCATTTCATATTATTCTGTACCCTAACTAAAAAGTACAAATAAATATTTTTCATAGGAGAAGAACTTTGACTTTGTTTTCTAAAAATCTAAGCATATTACTTGTTTTATTTGTGTATTGCAAATGTTAATACTTTCAAAATAATAATAATTATTATTAAAGGCTTCAACATTAGGCAAAAATATGTACTAGTCATTACTTTTACAAGTCTTTCATAAAATAACAACCATAGGTAAATATGAGAGTTTCTATATATAGTTGATTTGATTATTACTTGTTTTCAAGTAACCCCAAATTCCTTTGGTAAAAATGTATTCTGACTTTTCTTCCATTCTGAATAACATGCTCATTGCTTTCATAAAGGCCACTGCTTTTTGTGGGTCCAACGGGCACAGGAAAATCAGTGTACGTGAAGGATAAGCTAATGAATCACTTGGAAAAGGATCACTACTTTCCGTTTTATATTAATTTCTCTGCACGGACCAGTGCCAATCAGGTTCAGGTTAGTTGAAAGCCAGAAACATAAGTGTATAATTATTAACTTATTTATTACATAATAAATGTTTAAAATTGTGTATTAAATGCGCAACTGTGTGTCTTTGAATTTAGAGGCAATCTTTTTATATTAATAGTGGGTTATTAAACTCTGTCACTTTTTTCCCTGAGATGAAGCAATGGTTAGTTTCTTAATTGGTGAAAGAAGCTAAAAGAAGCACACACACGCGCGCGCGCACACACACACACACCCCTAAAGTGCTGGGGTTGGGCATGAGAGAACTTTCACTTGTCCTTTCTGGAGTTTGTTGAATGACCTTTAGGAGCACTTGCTGCTCACCGGATCTCTCTGCACCAGGAACCATGTAACTCTGTGTCCCACCGTTTGCCTCTAGACGTGACAAGATGAAACTGCTTCATGAGCCCTTTTCTAATTGTCATGTTTAACATCCACTTCTTCATTTATGACTAGTCACTTTCCCCTGACCCATTTCTATTGTTTTAATCCTAGGACTCCTTTAACTTCAGAATCTTACATATTTAAAGCTTATTTACTGTGGAGTTTTATTTGAAAGAAAATAGTTTCAATTTTCATTTTTATGATAAACTAGTGAGTTTCAGAAATACAAAAAAATACATTTATGTCACCTATAAGAAATTGCTGAAATTTATAAAAATTGATGCTTTTAAGCGTTAAATAAGTTAATGTTGGAGTACCCAATGAAAAAGTTGTATACTATAGAAAAAGATATACATGTATATATATAGAATATATATGTAGAAAGATATATATATATATATGTATATATATATCACATACATGCATATGTAGAATAGTAATGTAGTTTATAATTCTGGGTACCAAGAAGGGTTTGAATAAATGCTATTTGAATGAAGTTGAATGTGAAGTTCAGTTAGCACCCTAAATATGAATGAATACGGGTGAGCACATATATAATGCTGCTTTGCATTATTTCCTTACAAAGACTGCTAAACTCCTTTTCTTTTCCAGCGTTAACATGGCCTTTTAAGTTAGTCATTAATAAATTAAACAAATGGTAGCTGCTACCGATAAAAAAATCTCATGGATGCTGACAACATAGGTCTTTATTCCTAATGCTTTTTTAACATAAGCAAAAATAATAGTAAATTTGCAGTACAAGTATAGGTAAATATATCACTCTTTCTTTTTAAAAATTTAGAATATTATTATGGCCAGATTGGATAAAAGGCGCAAAGGAGTTTTTGGACCACCTATGGGAAAGAAGTGTGTAATTTTTATCGATGATATGAATATGCCAGCACTGGAGAAATATGGGGCTCAGCCTCCTATTGAATTATTACGACAGTTTTTTGACTGCGGACATTGGTAAATATTTAACTGAAGTCTTAAAAAAATCATGTTGAAGTAATATCTCATATTTTACATTTTAATTTTTCAAAACAAAACATAGATTTCCGAAGATATTTAGGGAAAATTCATTGCTTAGATTTTTCTACACAGATTTTTGAAAGGATTTTCTATATATTTGTTTGTTTTGTGAGATGGGTTTTTGCTGTGATGACAAGGCTGGTCTCAAACTTTTGTGCTCAAGCAATCCTTTCACCTTGGCGTAGCAGGGACTACAGGTGCACATCATTGCGTCTAGTTCTGTGTGTGTGTGTGTGTGTGTGTGTGTGTGTGTGACTGGGAATCATACCTCGGGCTTCCTGTAAGATTGACAAGTGCTCAACCTCTGGGATATACCCCGGTACCTCTATAGTTTTCTTTTTAAAGATTATTTGTGTAATGGAGTTTTATTATTTATTATGAACATAATAAATTGAGGAAGGTACAGAGATTTTCTGTATATACCCTGCACTCACGTATTTGCAGCCTCTTTCACTTTCAAATTGTCTTTCAAAATGTCAGTGAGAGTGGCACATTATTTTCAACTGAAGCACTTACATTGTTGCATCATAGTCACCCAAAGTCTGTAGTTTATGTTAGGATTTGCTTTGCCTGATGTATATCTTCTGCATTTGAAAAATGTATAATGTCATGTATCCATCAATATAAAATCATTGACTGTATTTTCAATGTCCTAAAATACTCATATTTTTCCCTTTCTATTTTTTTTTATTTTAAAGAGGATAAAATAAAAATAAAAAATAAAAATAAAACAATAAAACCAATCAAAACAAACCTGTGTAAGTGATACAGGACTTCAAAACATTATGAAATCAACAATAGTTAACCATAACGCCTCTTGTCTTCAAAATAGCTGCAGATGCCTTCAGACATAGTAGAAATCAAACAGAACAGAATAGAATAGAAACAATAAAAACAAAACAATGAATGCGATAAAGGACTTCAAAACAAGACAATAGTAAATCCAAAATTGCTACCATAATATATCTTGCTATCTTTGAAATAGCTGCTCATGCCATCAGATATAACAAAGTCAGACAAAAACAATAGAGAATAAAACCCAACCCAACAAAACCATGAAAATGATACAGGACTTCAAAACAAGACACTAGGGAATCAACAATGGCCACCACTCTCAAAAGAAGATCCCCCCAGAGATGCCACACTGTGTACCACTATCCTCTGAACAGATGATCAGACCACTGGCCCTAGACCTGCAAGGGCAGTGAAACACCAAAATACCACAAGCATTGATTTGCATTTCACCTCGCTAGCTATCATCGCAGCCTGTGTTTCTCTGGATCTACTGGTCGCTTATGGGGGGTAGGGGTGGGAGGTGAGGTTTGGTTCTTCTTGTTTCCCAGCCTGCGTGCTTTTTTCCCCTTCTAGACCCTGACAACCACTGATCTTATTATCTTCATAGTTTAGCCTTTTCTAGAATGTTCCAGTGTTTGTCAGCTTTCTATTGTTCCAACAAATATCTGAACTAATTAACTTACAAAGAAAAAACATTTCATGTTCATAGTTTTGGAGATTCCAGCCCATAATCCATAAGGCCCATTGCTTTTAGAATTGTGGAGAGGCAGGCTATCATGCCTCTTCATGGTAGCCCACCCTATGTCATAGGATGTGTTTTCGTTTTTCTTTTTCTTTCCTTTTCCTCTCTTTTTACTCAGCCCAAACTTGCTCTGCATAGCTTATCTTTTCACCTGTCCTTCTTGGGTTTTTTTCTACCTTTAACAAATGTAGAATTTTGTCACAGTTAAAAAAGAAAAAAGAGTTGTGGAGAGACAGTATATCTTGACAGAGAACATACAGGAAGCAAAATCACTTGTCTCGTGACTGGGAAACAAAAGAGAGAAAGAGACTAGGGTCCCACAGTCCCCTTGGAGGGTATTCCCAAATGACCTAAACATCTTCCACTAGGTGCCACCTCTTTAAGTTTCTACCACATCGCAATAGTGCTAAACTGGGGCCAAATCTTTAACCTGTATGCTTGTGCGACTAGTCCAGACCCAAACTGTAGTAGTCATATAGTTGGAATCATGTAGCATATAGCTTTTCAAGATGGTCTTCTTTCATTTAGTACTATACATTTAAGTTTCCTCCATGTCTTCTTTTCACTTGACAGCTCATTTATTTTTAGTGCTGAATAATAATCCATTGTCTAAAATATATGACAGTTTATTAAACCATTCACCTGCTAAAAGACATCTTAGTTGGTTCCAGATTTTGGAAATTATGAATAAAGCTACCATAAACATTTGTGTGCAAATGTGTGTGTACATAAGTTTTAAACTCCTTTGGATAAATACCAAGATGTGCAATTATGAGTTCATATGGTAAGAATATGTTTAGTTTTGTAAGAAATTGTCAAATTGCCTTCCAAAATAGCTTGCATTTCCATCAGGAAAGAATGAGAGTGAATGCTGCTTCCTAACCTTCATACCACTTGATGCTTGTCAGTATTCCAAGTTTTGGTCATTCTGATAGTTGTGTGGTGGTACACTGTTGTTGTTTTACTTTGCATTTTCCTGATTACATATGGCATGAAACATCATTTTATATGTTTATTTGCTGTTTGTGTCCCTTCTTTGGTGAGATATCTATTAGGGTCTTTGGCATATTTTTTAAGCAGATTGTTTGCTTTCTTCCTGTTCAATTTTAAGACTTAATCGTATTTTTGGATGATAGTCCTTTGTCATATGTCTTTTACAGAATATTCTCCAGTCTGTGATTTGTCTTCTCATTCTCTTGACACTGCTTTTCAAAGAGCAGTTTTAATATTAATGAAGTCCAGCTTCTCAATTATTTCCTTTACATATCTTGCCTTTGATGATGTATCTTAAAAAGTCAGTATCATGCTCAAAGTAATCTAGATTTTCTTCTATGTTATATTCTAGGAGTTTTGCATGTAATATGTCATACCACATAAGTTTGCATTTTGTGTTTAATATTTAGGTCTGTGATTCACTTTGGGTGAGTTGTTGTAAAGGGTGTAAAGTTTGTCTAGATTGTTTTTTTTTTTTTTTTTGCTTATTCATAACCTACTTTCCCAGAACCATTTCATTTGTTAAAAGACTATCTTTGCTGGGCCTTGAAGCCAGCCCACCCTTTTTGGTCAGAGAGTTTCAGTATTAAAGGACTTAATGGCCTGTGAAAATAGTCACTTTTTTATTCTGAGTAGTTTCAACTAAATTGTGTCAGATATACATTTCTCATTAAAACTTTGAAGTTTGTTATTCTACAATGAGTCTCTTCTATGTAACAAAGGTGCTATTTAAACACTTATACACTCTGGAGATTAGGTTTGAGATGAGAAAAAGAAAATCAGGACTTGGCCATAACTAGGGTGACTGTATACTTTGTTGTTCAAGCTGAGAATAAAAGGTGGGTATTTTTATTATAGCAAGCACAAAGCAGATTGTGTTAAATAAAATGGAACATATGGTCACCCTATTTGTATCCAGCTACAAGCAGGTCATAGACGCATTCATCCATGCTTCTCTGCATTTGGAGAAAGAAAAAGGAAAAGTGAACAAGTTGCAAAGAAGAGTAGGAGGAAAGCAAAGAAAGAGCAAGAGGAAGGGACGTTCTAGACACAGAATCTGGACAACAGAATTTGTGTCACTAAAGGGAGAAATGGAACTCTGTTTGAAATAAAAATTCACTTGAAATATTATCTGAAGTTATTCCTTTCACGGAAAGTACCTGAAGGTTATATTTCTCGAGATAACTATATTTCGTTCCACCCTATTTTCTTTTATAACAGATTGTTCAATTTTTTTTTTTTTTTTTGGTATGGTTTCAAGGTATGACCTTAAGGATACAAGTAAGATCACACTGGTTGATATACAACTGATTGCTGCGATGGGCCCTCCAGGTGGTGGAAGAAATCCAGTCACCCCCCGTTTTATTCGACATTTCAACGTTTGCACTATTAATACTTTCAGTGATGAAACCATGGTCCGAATCTTCTCATCGATTGTGGCATTTTACCTTAAGATTCATTCATTTTCTCCAGAGTATTTTTCAGTTGGGAACCAGATAGTCAGTGGGACAATGGAGGTAAGCAAATAACGCACTGCAAAATGTTTTGGTTTTATATGTTACCCTCATTTGTCCCTTTAAATTTTTTTTTATTAACACCTGGTTGCAGAATACAGTGATTGCAGTTATCATCGGGAGTTGGTACATGTACATAATACATCTTAATTCTTTTTTCTTTCATCTCCTTCCTCCTTCTATGCTCCTTCCAATTCTTGGTCCACTTCCAATTTACAAAAGGTCTGTTTTGATCTTTTTTTCCCTTCAATTTTTTTTCCTCTTCCTTAAAAAAAAAATTTTTTTTTCCTGCGTTGGCCTTCTACTTTGGCCTTCATTATCAGCCAAGGTCTTCAGAAGACTTAGGAAAAGGAAGATTGCAAGCTTTGAAATTAGAATATCTAATAGGTTGAGGCTTGACTGCTATTTTCTAATTGTAGGACCTAGAACAAGTGATTTGACCTTTTATAGGCCAGTTTTTTAAGCACTAAGATGGACTGTAATACTTATTTCAAGGATCATTATAAGGTATTCATATTTGCCTAATTGTTAGGTTCCTACTATGATATTTATTAACTTTCTCTTTTCTTTCTTCTCATTCTTAAGCAGCTTATACATGCATTATTTTTACAAGTCAAACCATGTAAGTTAAAAGGAATAGTGAAAAAAATAAGGAAATACAAAGGTAGGAACAGAAAACAAGACTGCCCTTGTGACTCTAACTTGTTCAGAGTGTGTTATTTTGCCCTCACTCAGAGGCCTTATATCTAATGGTAAAAGGAAAAAATGTATTTAAAGGTAAGTTGATTATAATCTCATCAGAGTAAGCTTTCTGGAAGCTTGATGAATGGAGTTCCCTTGTGATGACTGGAACAGGAAACAAAAGTCTCCCTGGAAATCACTGCATCACTTCCCACAGATGTATCTTAAGGGTCTCCCTTTGTTTTGGTGGAAAATTTGTAGTATTTGAGAAACTCTGAGCAAAGAGGTAGAGTATTTATTCTGATACAGAAAAGTTCACCTGCTTATAAAATATATTTCTATTTCAGGCATCTCTTGGAAAGGGGGGAAGTTGATCAGCTAGAATGGGATACAGAAAGGACTTCGCCATCCCCATTCTTTGAAGCATTAGACATCTATCATGTGCAGAGTTTGGGATGGAGATAAATCATAGAATGCATGCACATAAACTTTTTTTGCTTTTCTGTTTATCAGGCTATATTATTATTATTATTATTTTTTTTTTTTTTTTTGCGGCACTGGGGATTGAACTCACAACCTCGCACCTGCCAGGGTAGGCGCTTAAGGCACTGAGCCAAACTCCCGGCCCTGGTTTTTTGAGGCAGGGTCGCACTATGTAGCTCAGGCCGGCCTTGGGCTCGCGTTGTAGCCCAAGCCGGCCTCGAACCCACAATGCTCCGCCTACCTCAGCCTCCCGAGTGCTGGGATTAAAGGCGTGCACCACCACGCCCGGCTTATCAGGCTATATTATAAAATTTAATGTGTCCTCCTCGAAGAGAATATTAACTGTCATTTGATGAATTAAGTATATAGTTAAAATACACTTCATTTCCATATTAGCCAATTAAGATGGGAGAAGAGAGGGACAGAGAACATAAGAGAAGAGAAAGAAAAGAATAAATTGATTTTTCCCAGGAAAATTTATTGATTACATATGATAATGAATAATGTACATGCTTCATTCACATCTGTCATTTTACCTCGTACCATTATTCAATTTAGATATTGTACAGGATGTGCCAAAATAATTTTTAAACATGTTATTTGTACATTTGCAATATATAATGATTACATTCATTGTGGGGAATTGGTACCTGTACACAGCACATCTCAATTCTGTTTTTTCCTTCTCCTCCACCCTTCCCCCTTCTTTACAAGCATCAGATTCATTTATTTATCTTATAAAGTTAAAAATCATAATAGAGATAGCAGCCAGACTAACAGGCCAAAAAGCATATAAAACACACTAAGCAATTAAACCAAATCATGCTATACTTTTAGATATATTATTCATGCTGGATTACAATAACTATTTTCCTGTTGTCTTTTATTTTTAACTTTATTTATAAAATGAGCTTTTCATATAAAGAAACCATGCAGTATTTAAACTTCTATGTCTGATTTACTTCACTTAACTTTATAATCTCAAAATCCATCTATTTTCCTATGAATGACTCAAGTTTATCTTTCTTTGTGGCAGAGTTATACTCCACTGTGTACAAATACAGTTTCTTTATCCATTTACCCACTGATGGACATATAGGCTGCTTCCAAGGTTTAGCTATTATGAATTGTGCTTCATAAACGTATTTCTACACTATAATATGATATCTTTTTTTCAAATATGAAATGATTTTAATTTTACCTAACATGACTTAGGACGATATTATTGATTCAAACTACCAAATATTTTAATAACTCATAAAGTTTATTAACACTAGGCTGTTTTTCTTGCATTAAATACTGGTGGTATAAAATGTTAGCATCTTCAAGGTAAACTGCTGCACTTGGAAAGAACTATTTTCCTTTAACTCTTTGGGGAAGACATTTAGAAGGGAAATGGCTGGGTCAAGTGGAATTTCTATTTTTTTTTAGTTTTTTGAGAAATCTTCTACTGATTTCCATAGTGGTTATACCAGTTTACACTCCCATCATCAAGAAAAGTTCATTTTCCCGCAGGTTCCGCAGCTTCTCCATTTGTTACTAGTTCATTTCTTGATGCTAGCCATTCTTTCTGGAAAAATCTCAGATTTTTGTTGTTGTGTTGTTGTGGTTGTTGTTGTTTTGAGACAGAGTCTTGCTGTGTAGGTCAGGCTGGCCTGGAACTCACTTTGTAGCCCAGGCTGGCCTCAAACTCATAGCAATCCTCCTACCTCAGCCTCCCAAGTGCTGGGATTACAGGGGTGTGCCACCATGTTCAGCTGTCAGTATTGTGTTAATTTGCATTTCTAGACTAGCTAGCAATGTTAAACTTTTAAAAATATATTTATTAACTGTTTATACTTCTCCATCTGAGAAGTATTTATTAACTTCTTTGATTGGGTCTTTTAATTTGGGGTGGCTAACTTTGGAGTGTTCTTTATATATTCTAGATATTAGTCTTTTGTCTGAGGGGTAGGATTTTCTCTCATTCTGTATGTTTTCTCTTCCTTCTGTTGATGGTTTTTTTTTTTTTTTTTTTTTTTTTTTTTTCAGCACCAGGGGTTGAACTCACAACCTCACACCTGCCAGACAGGCACTTAAGTCACTGAGCCAAACTCCCAGCCCTAGATTTTTGAGGCAGGGTCGCACTATGTAACTCAGGCCGGCCTTGGGCTCGTGTTGTAGCCCAAGCCAGCCTTGAACTCACAATGCTTCTCCTACCTCAGCCTCCTAAGTACTGGGATTAAAGGCGTGTGCCACCATGCCCGGCTCAGATTTTAATTTTAAAAAATCTTAAAGTTTAAAATAAATGTGGCATTAACATTAAGGAATTCTAACTACACACTGCTGAGGATTTTTATCAAAATTACTTCAGAGTACACCAACTTTATACAACGCATTTGAATTTTTTTTTTTTTTTTTTTTTTTTTGGTACTGGGGATCAAACTCACAACCTGGTGCTTACCAAGCAAGTGCTTGAGCTGCTGAGCTAAATCACCCAACATTTAACTTTTTAAAGTAATTTTATTGATACATTTTAGGTACACATAATGATAACATTCATTATAGGGAGTTTGTACCTGTACATGATATATCTTGATTCTTTTTTCCCATTTCCCTTCCCTCCCTTCAACCCCTCTTCCCTTCCTTATTTACAAAAGCTTTGTTTCTCTATATTCCTTCTATATTTTTTTCTTTTTACAGCACATTTTTAAAGAGAACATTTATTCAGCATCACAATCAGACTTTTACTTTTAGTCACCAATAGTATAGGTGTAAAAAAGGTCTACATTAAAATTCTTTGCTAGGCTGATTTACATTTTCCATGGAACAGAAACTAAAATAACTTGTTATACAATTAGTCACAAATACAGTTCCCCAGGGGTGTGTGTGTGTGTGTACTTTGTGTTTTGTTTTTTGTGGTTTTTTTGTTCATGCACATGATTATTTTTTTAAAAATGTTGTCTCTATAGCAGTCAGGCCCAGCTGCTGTTGCTCTTCACTGAGGTGGTAAACCTGTTGTAGCCTGTAGCTTCTTCTGTCACTTTCTAACTCTCTCCTGTTGAGCTTTGTCGGCTGGCAATAATTAAAACCTTTAGCAGTTGCCATAGCTACTACTGTTGTTGGAACTGCCATAACTACTTTGAGTCTCCAACCTCATAGGGGCCAGAGCATCTACTTCCAAAGTTTCCTTCCTTCATGGGTCCAAAATTTGAATATTGATTATTGTACTGTCAAAATCATTGTTGCTTGCAGCACTTTGAAAATTGCTATCATTAGTACCAAATCTATTGTACGCATTCCCACTGCTACCACATTCATCACCACTATAACTGCCACCAAAGCCACCTCAACCAGTGAAGTTTTCTCCATGACCAAAATTGTCATTGCCACAAAATCACCTCTATGACTACCATCATTTTCTAGAACTTCATTCTCTCTTGGTAGAGAAGCACTAATCATCTCTTACTTCAGTAGGGCTTTCCTCACTTCGTGGTTATGATCATTAATACTATGGTATTTCTGAGTGATAGTCTTATCCACAGAGTCAGGGTTGTCAGAGCTACAAAAGCAAAGCCCCCATTCTTTCCTCTGCTTCAGACAGTCATGATTTCAGTGACTTCAATTTCTCCACATTGTTCAAAATAATCTCATAGGTAACATTCTATAATGCCACCAAAAAGAATCTTCACAGTTAAGAGGGCACCTCCTCCTTGACAGTTTTCTCCTGAGACAGCTCTCTTTGGTTCCATAACTCTTGCACTCACCTCTTATCATCATAGCTGCAACCAGCTTCTCCACAATGGCAAACCCAAAGGTCCTGGAGCACTTGGTCTTGATCTCGTGTTACCACACAGTTCATGATGTCTCCATTGCTCAAAAAGGCTTTTTAGACTCTCAACAGTTGTTGTGAAGCTCAGCCTTCTAATGAAGAGCTTCTGCAACTATTCAGGTCCTTTAGGAGATTCTGCCTTAGACATAATGGCAATGGGAAGAGACTCTAACATATGTATCCCTGATTTGCTTTCAAGTTAATGGTAGTCAACAGGAAGTTATTTAATTCACTTCAGAATGAGTTATCTAATTTCACTTTCTACTGTAGTTTTGAACTGCTTAACCTCAGGTCATCATTAAATAAAACAATTGCAAAGTAAAACAACTTGGAAATAAAATAGATGCGGATGGGATCCAAGTTGAGATGATATTAAATTTTCTCAACTTCTAAAGCCTGGTTGAATGCTATAGGTCAAACTGAACATATATGTCATACTAAGCTTACTATTATACATTTTACCAAGCTGATATAATCTCATAGGATAAATAAAATTTTTCTTATTTGTTATAACATAAGCATTTCCTTTTTGCTTTGTTGCATTTTTTTATACACAGATCTATAAACAGTCCATGGAAAATCTTTTGCCTACGCCCACAAAATCTCATTATACTTTCAACTTGCGTGATTTTTCACGTGTTATCCGGGGCTGTTTACTCATCAAAAGAGACGCTGTGGACAACAAGCAAACTATGATCCGCCTATTTGTGCATGAGGTTCTCCGAGTGTTTTATGATCGCCTCATTAATGATGATGATCGAAAGTGGCTCTTTAAATTAATTAAAACTGTTACAAAGGACCATTTTAAAGAATCATTTGATAGTATCTTTTCACATTTGAAGAAAGAGAATAAACCAGTGAGTACATTTAGTGTACTAGTAAAATTGCATGAATTATTATTATCAGCATTTTAAAATGTCTCTTTGCTTTTAAATGGACATATTCCTTTAGCTTTCTTTGTAAAGAGGTATTATAAGATTAATGTTCAGAAGAATGTATATAACATAGAAATTTTTAAAAGAATAACTCCTTGCATGATAGGGATTAAATGACATAACAGATGTAAGTGCATAACTACTCAATGCATGAGAATTACCCAAAATTACCCAAGTGCCTAAAAAAATGCCAAAACTTTTCTTTTTATTTCAGAAGAGTATCTTTTAGTTATTAATTTTACAAGTATATCATTTCCTATCTTAATGTTTAAAATAATTATCCAGCTAATAATCATTTTATAACAGTAAAATAAAATTGTGCACATTTAAAAAATGCATTTTAGAAAAAAAATAAGTTTTGTCATTTGTTAATTTGTTTTATAGATAACTGAAGAAGACTTAAGAAATCTTATGTTTGGTGATTATATGAATCCTGACCTTGAAGGAGATGACAGAGTTTACATTGAAATTACAAATATTTACCTCTTTAATGACATTGTAGACCAGTGCTTAGATGAGTATAACCAAACTCACAAAACAAGAATGAATCTTGTCGTGTTTAGGTACCTACATTTGATATTAATGCTTGAAATTGCTAAAATTTTATTATGGAATATTTAAATGTACAAAAAGATAGTAAAGAAAATATGTGAATACCCATCATCACATTAAGATATAAAATACTAGCAATTTAACTGCAGTCCCCTATTGTACTCACCCCTTCCCACTGTGCCCCTTATCATGACCTGAAGTACTAAAAAAGAAACTCATGTGTTACTTTGGACTTTTGCTACACATACATATTTCCCTATACATATATGTACAATCTTATTTTGAATGCTTTATTTTTAAAAATAAATTTTATTGTGTTTATTAATAGTATAGAATGCTATTATAAATGTATATATAATAAATGGTAAGTATATTTACATGTAAAGTGGTACCTCAGTTCATGAACTTAATTTGCTCCACAATTCTGGGGAAGATTGTTGTGTTCCTGTTCATCACCCAATGCAAAGTTCATGAACAGAAGCAAAATTTTGCCTAATTTTTTGCAAACTGAATTGTTTGCAAATGGAAACATTCGTGAACTGAGGCACTACTGTGTGCTGTCACGTATAATGAGATTTTTTTTTGATAGGTATGTTTTGGAACATTTGTCAAGAATATGTAGAATTCTGAAACAGTCTGGTGGAAATGCTTTGCTTGTTGGACTTGGAGGAAGTGGCCGTCAATCTTTAACTCGTCTGGCTACATCCATGGCAAAAATGCAGATTTTTCAGCCAGAAATTTCTAAGAGCTACGGTATGAATGAATGGAGAGATGATATGAAGGTACAGTTATGATGAGCAAACCTAGTGTCTAAAATGATAACAGTGCATTCTTCTATCTGAAAGGAGAATCAGCCTATGTAACTGTGCACTGAATGCATGGGTGATGATGACAAAACTATTCATTGAGCATATGCTGTGTGTCCTTACTGAAGACTGTTCTCA
This sequence comes from Dasyprocta punctata, assembly GCA_004363535.1. Classification (NCBI taxonomy): domain Eukaryota; kingdom Metazoa; phylum Chordata; class Mammalia; order Rodentia; family Dasyproctidae; genus Dasyprocta; species Dasyprocta punctata. Next base: position 12,165 of record RJWM01014522.1, on the reverse strand, counting down.
GTGCTTCACCTGCCTAATCTCATTTTGTGGGTCCAACAATGCAGTGTTATGTAGAAAGCCATTTTTTCCAGCATCGTTTATTAAAGAGGCTCTCTTTCTTCCAGTGAACATGTTTGACCCTTTTGTCAAAGATAAGGTAGCTAAGTGTGTTTGTAGTTGTGTCTGCATCTTCTAACATGTTTCACTGCTCATCAGATCTTTTTTTTTTTGCCAGTACCATACTGATTTTATCACAGTAGCTTTGTAGTATAATTTCAAGTCAGGGATTGTGTTGCCTACTGTCTTGCCTCTGTTGTCCAGGATTGCTTTTGCAGTTCTAGGTCTCTTCAGCGAATCCACATCTACTTTATCCATCTACAGGTATTTGGGCTGTTTCCAAGCAATAGCTATTACAAACTGTGCTGTTATAAACATGAGTGTGTATGTATCACTGTGGTATGACTCTTTAATTCTTTTGGGAAGATATTCAGAAGGGGAATAGCTGGGTCAAAGGGAACCTCTAGTTTTAGTTTTTTGAGGAATCTTCACACTGGATCCATAATGATTGTACCAGTCTACACTCCCTTCAAGAGTGAAAAATGGTTCCTTTTTTCTCCACAACCCCACCAGCATTTATTGTTGGTTGATTTCTTGATGATAACTATTCTTTCTGGAGTGAGATGGAATTCAGCATTTTTTAATTTGCATCTGTCCTATGATATTGGACATTTGTTCATATATTTATTTGCCATTTCTATTTCTTCATCTGAGAAGTGTGTATTCATTTCAGATGTCCATTTTTGGATTGGGCCTTTAAATTTGGGGCGGGGGTTGACTTTTTTGAGCTCTTAACAAATTCTAGATACTTAGTCCTTTGTCTGAGGAACAGTTGGCAAAACTTCTCACCCTGTGTGTTATTTCTTCACTTTGTTGGTGGTTTTTTCTGCTATGCCAGGTACCTACATTTGATATTAATGCTTGAAATTGCTAAAATTTTATTATGGAATATTTAAATGTACAAAAAGATAATAAATAAGATCCCACTTGTTGATTCTTTGTGGTATTTCCTGTGCATTCAGGGTTTTGTTCATAAAGCCTTTATTTGTCCACATAGTTACTTCATTACAGAGCTTTAAACTTTTGTATGGCTACAGGTTGCTGTCTAGGTTCATTTGTTTGGATCTGTCACCCTGAGGGGTGTCATTCAAATCCTTTAGATCCAAACAAATGAACCCAGACAGCAACTGGTAGCCATACAAAAGTTTAAAGTTCTCTAATGAATTTATTTGGAGGCAGATCTGATGATAATAAACTTCCTCAGGGTTTATTTGGAAAGACCTCATTTCCCTTATCACTTTTGAAGTACAGTTTTGCCTCATGCAGTATTCTTGGTTGACAGGCCTTGCCCCCCACCCCTCTTTTTCCTTCCCGCCCCCTCTTCCTTCTTCTACTGTGTCATTAAGGTCTTGTTGTGTAGCTGAGGCTGGTCTCAATCTCAAGATCCTTCTGCCTCACACTCTCAAATGCCAGTGTTACAGGTGTGCAACATCACACTTAGCATTTGTTCCACTTTGAATATCATGCTGTTCCTTTCTGATCTATACGTTTCTGTTGAGGAATGTGTTGATAATATTATGGAAACTTTTTGTATACAATGAACCATTTTGTCCTTGTTGCTTTTAAGGTTCTGCATTTGATTTGTGGCAGCTTGAATACAAGATTTCTCAGTGTGATCTTTTTTTGTTTGTTTGTTTATCCTAATTAGATTTCATTGATCTTCTTGAATTTTTGTATCCATTTCTTCCTCAGATTTGAAAAGCTTTTTGCCATTTATTTCTTCAAATGTACTCTTTCTTCCTTCCTCTTTCTTTTATCATTCTGGGATTCCAATATAATAATGTGTATATTAGTCGCTGATGATGTCCCCTAAGTCCTTTAGGTTGTCTTCACTTTTTTTTGTTCTTTTTCATTTTTGTTCCTTTGTCTCAGTGATTTCAAATTACTTGTTTTTAGGTTAGCTGACTGTCTTAGTTACTTTTTGCTCGTTACCAAGACAAAATACCTGACGCCCAAAATTAGGGAAGGAAAGGTTTATTCTTACAGTTTCTCGGGAGTTTCAGTCCTACTTAGCTGGCTCCAAGTCAGCATGGTGTGGAGGGGCTGCTGTTCATGGCGGCTGCAAGCCACAAGGCACGCTGGCGAGAGAGAGAAGGCGGAAGAGGAAGACCCGCCTTCCCTTACACTGTATGTCGGCTCCACCCCTGGACGGGTACAGCACTCACATTGTCAATCCTGGCACTAGACAACAAACTGAACACAAGCAAGCACCAGACTTAGCCCCATCAAAAGTATGTGAGGACTTGGGGGTACATAGCATACACTAACCCTTTACTGTCTGATCAATTTTGATGTTGAACCCTTTAGTGAGTGTTTCAGTTCAGTTGTTGTGCTTTTCATCTGTAGAATGTTATTTGGTTATGTTTTATAGTTTCTCTTTGTTGATATTCTCATGTTGTTTTTCTCATTTAGTTTAATTGTGTATTTGTGGTCACTTTTGGCTCATTGAGCACCCTTAAGGCAAGTATTTTAAAGTCTTTTGTCAGATATTTCATAAATCTTCATTTCCCTATGGTTTCTAGAATTTTATTTTGTTTCTTTTTTTGGACTGTATTTCCTTGTTTCTTAGTATACTTTGAGATTTGGGCATTTGAAAAAGTAGTGACTTCTCCTGCTCTTTGCAACTGCTTTCATACAGACAAAGACCATCACCAATCAGCTTGGTCAGAGAACTGAGACCTCTCAAGCCTTTTCTTGGGACTTATCTTCTTTGGGGTTTTGTGTATGCTTTTATTCTAGTCTATAGAAGAGCTTTTGACTATCTGTCCTGTTTCTCAGGACCTTTTGTTTTTCTGTTTCTGTCATAATCCTTTGCTTTTGATCTCTTCCTTCCCCCTGCTGCCTTTCTGTGGGACTGCAGTCTCTGCTGATCTAATCACCAGGCCATGCACCTGTTTTCAGTGGTATGAGTTGGGAGGATGCCATTCCAAATCTTGTCTCCTGTGCCCCAGGAAAGGAGGAATAGAGTTGAACTGAAGGCCCACATGTTTGTTTGTTTAGGGACTGTCTCATGTGGCTTGATGTTCTAAGAGGAACGTGAAGACTCTTGAGAGGCCTAGAGCTTTCTAGTTTCTCATTCTGCTGCTGTCACTTTCTGTGTTTTTTGTAAAATTTGGGTAATGTCACCTGTTTCATAGATTATCATTAAGTTATATAATATATGTCAGGTTCTTTGTAATATTACTGGCATATAGTTAGTACTTTGACCTTTTTCTATTTGGAGATAGTTTCACATATTAGAAGTTTGAATATGACTTTTAAATATAATAATGCTCTATCTATATCATACATGTCTTTATTTTGGTATATTAGTAACTATAAAGCTGACATAGGTTGAATGATTTGGGGATGATAATGCACAATGTATGTACCATTGTTGCCCCCTGATTGATATGCTTTGAAATTTTGTTGTAGTTTTTTTCCCTTCTTCCTCTTCCTCCTCTTCTTTCTTTCTTTTTATACTTGAATAAAATGGATTTGAAAAAAAAGCTGACATGATTTGATATAATACTTATTTAAAACTTAGCTTTCTATTTTGTAAGTATCAGTTACATTTATATTTTTTGCCAGCATCAGATTTATTTATTTATTTTAAGTTAATTATTATAGACTCAGGTTTCTTTAGTTTCAATGACTGAAAATTATTTATGGAAACAAAACAGCCTACATATTGCAAAATAGCTTTAATGGTGAAGGGCCTTTATTGTATAAAAAATCCACCATTTATTTTTATGAGGTGAAAATATTAATTATAATTAATAATTAATGATTTAAAAGATTATTTTACATTAGAAATTACAGTTTATTTTTTAAAAATCACATGCAGAAGTTATAATGTTATTTGCAATATGAACTATAGTTACATGCTGACAAATGTTTGAACAATCAGCTTTCTAAGACCTCTGGTTTGTGATAATTGCCAGTTTCCACAGTGTAAAGCTTACCACCATGACTGATTTAAAGCTTCCAAGATGATGTCACTTAAAAGAGTAAAGATATGATTAAAACACCATTACATGGTATTTTGCTGTTTAAATAACTTTCAGAGTATAGGTAATAATAAATATAGTAAAATAGGATTGAGGGAATTTAAGTATTTGTTTGCCTTTGTCTTTAATATATTTGTTTTTTATTTAGTTGTAAGCATTATGTAATTTAATTTTTAATCTTGACTGTCTTTATCAGTCTGTTCAGAAGTTTCTAGAATTTTAGCAGTCAAGTTGTAATAAGTCTATACAGTCAGCTCCAGGATACTACTGTGTCCGTATCTTTATATTAACCAGGTATTTTAGTTGCAATTGACACAAAATAAAACAGCTCAAAACTTGTTTAAGCACAAGAGGAAGTTACTGACTTACAAGACTCAGGTATACAGAGGGAGATGGTCTTTTGACATGACTGACGTTAGGGTTAAAGTATGTTCTCAGTAATTACCCTGTTTCCTGCCAGTGATCTTTTCTACTCATCTTCCTTCTTCACTCAGCAGGCTCATTCCACAAGGTAACACAGTTGGCCCCAAGTTTCGATTATTGGTCAACTGTCTCCTCCATCTCAGAACAACAGTGGTTCTATTTCAGCTCCATCTCGGTCCCTGAAGTAACACTGTGATTGGGTCCTACTTAAATCACATAACTTTTTCTGAATCAATGATTTTATTTTAGGACTTAGAAAAACCAAAAGAGTTTGGATCTTTCATGTAGGGGACGGGAGAAATAGAGGCCTTAAGTGATAGCCCCACCAGAATCAAAATGCCCTTAAAAAAAAAGTATTGCCAAAGAAAGCAAAAGGGAAAGAAAGCAAAGCCAACAGAAGTCTACCACCCTCTGCTTATAAGAACATTTTTACTTTAAGGGTCTCTTGAAAAATGTGGGTATGCGAGGCCAGAAGACAGTCTTTCTAATCACAGACACTCAGATTAAAGAGGAAGCTTTTCTAGAAGATATTGACAGCGTGCTCAATACTGGAGAAGTGCCTAACATTTTCGCAGCAGATGAAAAACAAGAAGTGATGGAGGTAAATGCTTTTGCAGGAGTGCTATTCTCACGATAGGAATTTTCTTATCTGGAAATATCAAGAACTCTTTTTAATTTTATAGTTTGAGATAAGGTCTTGCTAAGTCTCTAAGTCACCTAGGCTGGGCTCAACCGTCTAGTCATCCTGCCTCAGCCTCCCAGGGCACTGGGATTACAGATATGCACCACCATGCTCAGTTAACTTGTGTAATACTAGTTCAGTACATCATAATTTGGGGTTAATATTTTGTCCTTCTCCAACTCAGGCTATGAACTAGTAATGTATCATTTATTGAGGGCTTTTAAGTGTTCATGCTAATAAATTTTTTATTTTGTTTGGGTCTCAGAAACAAATTGTTTCTGCCATGGTCATGAGGCAGAATTTTAATTTTATAATTCCTACTTTTTTAATAATGGCAGCTTGTTTTGCCTGTTTCATAATATTTAGTATGTTTTATAAATTATTAGAGAATTTTAAATCATCTTTCGAATTGATATTAAAATAACATCATCTTAATGTTACTTGATTAACCTATGACCTATCACTGGTTGGCAAATTTGTCAAGTCTTAGTAAAACTACTTGTCTTACAGCTCTGATATATCTGAAAGTCAGGTTTCATGACCTAATAAAAAAATACAGTTATGAAACACCTGCTACTATCAGATATCGCATCTTTTGATTCTCATTTCTGAGACCTTCCCACAAAAACTCTCTGATAGTAGTTTCCCATTTTTCCTTACAATAACTACTTTTTCCACAGAATTTATTATTCACACGTGGAAGTTTCATTCTCAGCCTCCAGTAATAGTGTCAGGAGTGAAATGGACTCCTCTTGGGAGGCACTCTACTCTCGTCATCTGTGGAATGAGAGCACACACAATAGTTCCTCCTATGTAGGTTGGTTGTGAGATATGAGAACCAAACAAAATAAATCACTTATGTAGTATTAGCAAGCCCTTGTAAATGGTACATTACCAGTTCACGGCCTGGGCTGGGGAAGGAGAAAAAAATTCTTTGCTTTTATTGGGAGATGTCAAGAATGTGGTAAAACTGCTGATGAATGGTGATTTTTCTAATTTATAGGAGAAATTTGCCCTTAGTAGACCTATCCAAAGAATAGTCACTGTTTGGGACTGAAGTTCCCTAAGCTTTGTGTGGCTTTTCTATTCACTTTATCTGTTGTCTGTCTTTTTTTTTTCCCTATAATTTTGCTGCTAAATTTTTCATTGCTTTACTATTTCCATTTTACACTAGTATATTTTATATATGTCTATGTATTTTTTTTGAGGTGGGTCTCCCTATGTTACTTAAGCTGACTCCAAATGCCTGTGCTCCAGGTGTCCTCCTACCTGTCTACTTTGGAGCTGGGGCTGTAGGTACACACCACCACACCAGTTTGCACCTGTGTGTTAAGATTTAACAAAGATCATATGCTACATACTGTTATAGAACTTTTTTGTTTTACCTTCCTACTTTATCTTTCTCATCTTCCCATAGCACATATATGGATATACTATATTATTTTTTAAAGTTTGTAAAATTATGTTGTTTAAACAGCTTCTTACAGAGGGACATTTTAGGTTTTTTTCCTCTTAAACACAATGTTGAGTTATAGACCTCTACTCAAGTTGGTGAGCTGTTGTGATTATCTTTATAAGGCAAGTTCTAGGTAAAAATTTGTTTTCAAATTGTAGAATTATAAAGTTAGAAAAACTTTTGTAGGTAAAATTGTATCAAAGCCAATGTATTGCTATAAAAACAAAATTTTAAAGATATTTATGGGAAGCAATAATACTTCTTCATGTTTTAATGTTTACTAATCTCATTATCAGTAAACCTATTTTCATTTACAAGGTCTTTATTTTTATATTCTCTAGGGTGTTCGCCCAGTAGCTCAGGCTGGAAATAAACATGATGAGCTCAGCCCCTTAGCCCTGTTTGCTTTCTTTGTGAATCGCTGCAAAGATAATCTTCATATTGTTGTGGCCTTTAGTCCCATTGGAGATGCCTTTCGAAATCGCTTGAGACAGTTCCCATCTCTCATCAATTGCTGTACCATTGATTGGTTTCAGGTTTGTAAATGGAGAGAGGTGGGTAGCAGCTTACTCTTGGAACCTAACTTGTGTCTTATTTAAGCTCAACTAGTGCTTGACTAGTTACTATAATGACAGGCATTGTACTCAGCACCAAGGGCTGGTAAGACCATATGTTCTGCACAAGGATCCTGTACTCCAGAGTAGAAGACATAAAAGGCAACCAACAGTCAAAATTATGTAAAAGAGTCATAATGTTGGTACAGAAAAAGTATATATATATATATATATATGTATATAATAGATATATAGACAGTGGATTGTGGATTTCTGAAATATGAAAATGACTTAGTTATCCATAGGGATGTATTAGGAAGCAACAAGAGAATCATAGATATGATTTATAAAATATATAATTTATCATGTCAATATTAATCTTATATATGTTTAATTTAAATTAATTTCTGGTAATTATTTTGCCTATTATCAATTTTATGTTTAAGAACAATTTTTCTCTTTTAGGATTTATATATAAATATATTTATTATTCACTTATCTTTTTGCAGTACTGGGGGTTGAACCTAGGGCTTCACGTTAAGCTACATCCCCAGCCTTTTTTACTTTTTATTTTGAGACAGTCTTGTTAAATCACTAAATTGCCCAGGTTGGGCTTAAATTTGCAACCATTTCTTTAGTCTCCCAGAGTGCTTGGATTACAGGTGTGTACCACCATACCTGGCAAATATACCATATTTATTTATTATGAGGAATTGGCACACGTCTTTATGGAGCAGATTACAAGTATTAAACCTGCATAATTAGCAGAATGATTGAAAACTGAGTACTCAAAATCAGCACCCCCCCCCAGGAATCAGCTGTGCTGAGACTGGGTGAATCCAACAAGAAGCCAGCTAGCCAGCCTTTCTGGTAAGCTGCACAAGCCACGTGGAATCCAGGAAGAGAAAAGTCAGCACCTCCTGTGAGCCTGCCAGCACGTGGGCTGAGAATCAGACCCAATCCCCCAAACCCCTACCTCCTCCCCCCAATCTGTAAGCAACCTGCTGATTCGGAGGACTGGTTCTGTGAGTTACAGAAAGCAACTAAATGCTTGTATTATTTGGTTGAGTTTACAGGCCTGGGACCGGTGGTCTGAGCCTCTCTTGGGAGGATGACAGTATGTAATACAGCAAATATGAGAGATTTCCTTCTGTCTTGTCTTTGAAATCCAATATTGTTCTCACTGTTTTGCTTTGTTCTGATTGTTTTGCCTTATTCAATATTCTGTTTTGATTGGTTATATTCTGTTTTGTTTTTGGTTTGATTTTGCTATGCCTGATGGAATGGACAACTATTGTGAAGATAACAAGATATACTATAGTAGCTATTGTTGTTTTCCTAGTATCCAGCTTTGAAGCTTTGTACCAATTTTGCTGCTTTGTTTGGATTTGCTTTGTCCTGTTTTGTTTTGTTGGATTTTTAGTATCTTTAAAAGAAAAAAAAAAAAAATCTGCCATCAACATCCTGAAACCCAGGAGAGCCAATGGTTTAGTTCCAGCCTGAAGGTCATCAGGTTCAAACTCAGGAATAGCTGGTGTTTCACTTCATGTCTGAAGTCAGCAATAAAATCAGTGTCTCAGCTTTAAGGCAAGCAGAGAGGAGGAATTCCCCCTTTCTCGGGAGAAAACCAACATTTTTGTTCAATTCAGGCTTTCCACTAATTGGATGAGGTCCCCTGACATAGGTTAATTTGTCCAATCAATTTAAACTCCTAAAAACATGCTCAGGGGAACACCACAATAATGTTTTTGTTGAAGTCGTCATTTTTTGGTACCAGGAATTGAATTCACAAACTTGTGCTGGCAAGGCACTCTCTGTGCTGCTGAGTCATATCACCGGCCTTGACATTTGAACAAATACCTGGACACCCCCTCCTCCAGTCAAACTGACACATAAAATTAATATAAGAGGATAGTATACATAAAAGTAAAAAGGCAGTGATGGCGCAGCCCATTTAGGCAACTGCAGATAGTTTAGTATAACTGACAGTCTGTGAAGCCAGTGGGAGTTAAATTGGAGCTTTGGGTGGGTGCCAGATTCTAAATGGATTTGTAAAATGTTCCTAGAATTTGGTTTTATAACAAAAATGTTACAGCTGCATTAAAATATTTTTAGCTAATCTGTACTTTAGAAGGTAAAACCAAATCACTTGGAGGCTCTGTGGTAGATTAATTGGAGTTGGGCTCAAGAAGAGACTGATAAACCAAATAGGCAGCAATTTTGGTAATGCTGGCAGCAAATAATGAAGGCAATAACACACTTAAATTTAAGACAGATTGTCACAGCCTGTGTAAAAGCATTAAGTATCCATATTCTTGAAAATGGTAGCCTTCCATTTAATTGTTTTATGCCCAGTAGAAAATGGACTATATATTAACTCTAGGTAATTTCTTTTAAAAATTAATTTCTGGTGCTAGTTTGTTTTATTCCCTTTTTCCTATTATAAATTTTATGTTCAAAATCCAACTTGTGCCTTTGAGGGTTACACCTAATGATGTTTTTGTGTTCATACAACAAAATTTGTGTGCAGTAATTTTGATTCGTTTTTTTACATTTTTTCAAATCCATTTTATTCAAGAATAAAGAGAAAGAAAAATAAAATGAAGGAAAAAAAACCATAAAAAATTTTCAAAACACCTCAATCAAGGGGCAACAATGGTGCATACATTGTGCACTGTCATCCCCAAATCATTTACTCAGAGCACAACTGCATTCAATTGTCTGAACAGTACTGGCACAAATCTTTCTCTTCAGTGAACTCAGAGAGTAGTAAAACTATCTTAACTGTTTTGATATACATATACATACGCATATACATATGTTTTTTCTTTCAGCTTGTTACACTAATGAAACAATGCGATGTTTACACGTGTGTCTTATTTCACTAATGAATATGTTCTCAAGTTGCATCCATTTACCCATAAAAGTGTCCAGTTCATCCTTCTTTATGGCTGAGTAGTATTCTACTGTATAAAAATACTACATCTTTTTTATCCATTCCTCAGTTGATGGGTGTTTAGGTTGTTTCCAAGATCTAGCTATTAAAAACTGTGCTGCTATAAACATGGGTGCACATATATCACTGTGGTATGATGTTTTCAATTCTTTTGGGAAGATACTCAGAAAGGGAATAGCTGGGTTGAATGAGACCTCCAATCCTAGCTTTTTGAGGAATCTCTACACTGACTTTCACAGTGGTTGCACCAGCCTGCATTCCCACCAACAGTGGAAAAGGGTTCTTTTTTCTCCACAGCCCCTCCAGCATTTGTTATTGCTTGATTTCTTGATAGTAGCCATTTTTTCTGGGGTGAGTTAGAGTCTCAGTGTTGTTTTAATTTGCATTTCTCAAATTACCAGTGATGTCGAACATTTTTTCATGTGTTTTTTGCTGTTTGTACTTCTTTATCTGAAAAGTGTATATTCATCTCAGATGCCCATTTTTGGATTGGGTCTTTAAATCTGGGAGGACTGATTTTTTTTTTTTTTAGTTCTTTATATGTTTTGATCGCAATCCTTTGTCTGAGGAACAGATGGCAAACATTTTCTCCTATGTTGTAGGTTGTCTCTTCACTCTGTTGGTGGTTTCTCTTGCTGTGCAAAATCCTTTCAGTAGGGTGAGATCCCAGTTGTTGATTCTTTGTGATAGTTCCTGTGCAATCGAGGTTTTGCTCATAGTCTTTCCTTACACCAATGTCTTCATGACTTTTACCTACTCTATCTTCCAGCAGATATAATGTTTATGTTTTAATATAAGATCTTTGATCCATTCTCATTTTAGCTTGGTACATGTTGAAAGATATGGGTCCAGTTTTAATCTTCAGCATGTGTAGAGCCAGTTTTTCCAGCATCATTTATTAAAGAGGCTATCTTTCTTCCAATGAATGTGTTTGGCACCTTTGTCAAAGATAAGGTGGCTTAGTGTGTCTGGAGTTGTTTCTGTGTCTTCTAGTCTGTTCCATTGATCTTCAGGGTTGTTTTTTTGCCAGTACCACACTGTTTTGTCACAGTAGCTTTCTAGTATAATTTCAAGTCAGGAATTGTGAGGCACTCTGTTTTGTCTTTGTTGACAGGATTGCCTTTGCTATTCTAGGTCTCTTCTAGTTCCAGATGAATTTTTGGATTGTTGTCTCTAATTCTGTGAGATATACTATTGGAATTTTGAATGGGATTGCATTAAATCTGTATAATAGTTTTGGAAGTATGGCCATTTTCACCATATTGGTTCTTCCTACCCAAGAGCATGGGATATCTCTCCATTTTTTAATATCCTCTTCAGTCTCCTTTTTCAGAGTACTGTAGTTTTTAGTATAGAGGTATTTTACATCATCTGTTAGATTGATTCACAGGTATTTCAGTTTTTTGGATGCTAATGTGAAAGGTATTGTTTCCCTGATTTCTCTCTCAGTGAGTTTGTTATTCATATACAGGAAGGCTATTGATTTTTGAGCGTTGACTTTGTAACCAGCTACATTACTGAATTTACTTATTAAATCTAGAAGTCTTTTGGTGGAGTTTTTGGGGTCTTGTAAGTAGAGTATCGTGTCATCTGCAAATAGCAATAGTTTAATTTCTTCCTTTCCTATATTTATTCCTTTTATTTCTTTCTCTTATCTAATTGCTTCTGCTAAAGTTTCCAGGACTGTGTTGGGTAAGAGTGGAGAGAGTGGACATCCTTGTCTTGTTCCTGATTTTAGAGTGAAAGCTTTCAGTTTTTGTCCATTTAGTATGATATTGGCTGTTGGTTTGTTATAGATGGCTTTTATCAGTTTGAGATAAAGAAAATCTATTCCAATTTTCTGTAGTTTTTATCATGAATGGGTTCTGAACTTTGTCAAAAGCTTTTTCTGCATCTATTGAGATAATCATCTTTTTTTTTTTTTTTTTTTTTTTTTTTTTTTTTTTTTTTTTTTTTTTTTTTTTTTTTTTTTTTTTTTTTTTTTTTTTTTTTTTTTTTTTTTTTTTTTT
>RJWM01014521.1:0-50274 GCA_004363535.1 Dasyprocta punctata | reverse complement strand
AATAATTGTTCTAGACTCTCAATACATTGAGAGGAACTAAGCAGACCAGTTGCCAGGTATTCAATTGGAGGAAGAATTTTAAATAATATTTGTGCTATCTTAGTCACTTTTCTCTTTGCTGAGACAAAATACCCAACAACCCAAGGTAAAAGAGAAAAGTTTACTAGAGCTTACAGTTTATAGAGGTTTCAGGTCATAGTTGACTGACTCCAAGGCAGGGTGGCATGGCAGAGGGGCATCAGAGAGGAGAAATACTCCATGGCAGGCAAAATCAGCAAACAGCCAGGAAAAGGACCACAGCAGCCCTCTTTCTCTTCATGATATTCTTTTCAGTGCTATCCCTAAAGGCCAGTAGAACTGACACCCAGGGTGGGCCTTCCCTCAGCCACTCCTAGAACGCTGCAAAACCAATCAATTGACAAAGTTCATAATCACAAATCCTTTTTTTTTTTTTTTTTTTAGTGGCACTGGGGATTGAACTCACAACTTCGTGCCTGCCAGGCAGGTGCTTAAGCCACTGAGCCAAACTCCCAGCCTTAATCACACATACTTGGTCCCAGCGTCACACACTTAATCCGAGCACCACACACTCTAGATCCAGCCATCTCTGAAAAGCCCCACTTGTGACCTTATGAGGCTTTGGTAGGACATTTAGATTCAAGCCATAATGGGTATTTTCTTTCTTTTAAAAAAAATGGGTGAAATGATGGAACATAAACTCCAGTTAAATAAGAGGTGATGTTCTGCTATTGCCCTTACAAAAGAAGGAAATTTTAGGATACACTGAAAATAATTCTAGTGAAATTTAAATGACATTTGACATTCAGAGGCTATTACACTATTTTTAGCTTTAACAATTTTATTACTAAGTTCTCAAATAAACTCCAAAACAGAAATCTACATGGCATTTGCCAACTGTTAAATACAAGGGTAAAACCAATCTAAAGGAATATTTAGCAATGTATGGCTAGAAACCATCCTAAATTCATGAGCAGAAGTAAGCAAAGTCTGTTCTGTATACTTAGAATGGCCTTAATGTGCTGCTTTTAAAACACTCGTCCCTAAAACACATGCACACCAGCACCAAGTTCTTAACTGTTCTTTTCTTTTTTCTACAACTATTTGGTTGTTCCTTCTACATGGCATACACCCTCTCTCACTATTTTGGGTCTTAACTCAAATGTCATCTTTTCAGAGTAGCCTTTTCTGGCAAGAGCACAAAACACACACCTACTCTGCTCACCACCCTGTCTGTTTCATTGACTTGCACAACCTTCACTGTTTGAATCTCTCCCAGTGTTCATGCTGCCCATGGTCAACAGTCCTCACAAACTCAGAATTCTCTGGCACACGATAAATGCCTAACAATGACCTTTATTGATATTATTTATGGAGATTGAGCCTGTCTAGTCAGGGGAAGGACAGTGCAGTAGCTTGAAGAAAGGCTTCTGTGGAATGTCAACTTTTAAGATAAAACCTGAATGATAAGAAGTAGCCACACAAAGTTCTAGGTCAGGCATTGGTAACCTTTTTCAATAAAGCATAAAATAGTAAATATTTTAAACTTTGTGGACCCTATGATTTCTATTACATCTTAAAAAATAAACAAATGCAAGCACTTTAAAATGTAAAAATATTATTTTTCCTCAGGCTATAAAGTAGCAGACCATGGGTCAGTTTGCTGACCCTTGGTGTACAGGCAAAACAACCCAGGGGAAAGAGAAGAAACTGAAAAATTCCTAAAATGGTGTGTGCTGGGAGTATTAAACAGACAGGAAGAAGATCAGCATGACTGCAGCATGGGGAACAGCTCCCAGTGAGATATGAAAGGAGAGAAATAAGGAAAGAGAGAAGGCCCCGGACTTAATAGAGCTTCGCAGGTTATGGTGAGGAGTTTCTGCTCCATTCTCAATGCAATGGGAAGACATTTGAGGAATTTATGTAAAGGGATGAGATAACATAATTTATGTTTCACAAGAGATTCCTCTGGAGGCTGTTTGGAGAGAAGCTTACGGTATGCAGAGAAGAGGTGGTGAGCCTTTGTAGAGGCTACACAGGAGGCTACACAGGAGGCAGCTGGTGAGCCTCGTAGAGACTACACAGGAGGCAGGAACATAGTCGGATATGGGACGTGGAAGTACTGTACGGGTATTTTTTCAGCCTAATTCCTTTTATTTCACAAGACTAGTTTTCTGTGGCACTTAATATTCTTTTTAAAAAATTCCTTGTTGACGCTGCAGGATATAACTCTGTACTATAATGTACTTCAGTGATCTCAAAAGGTGGACACTGAGGTAATTCCAATTATTCAATGTTAAGGATAACTTTCCAGCAGCACCTGCCTTGTTCAGTCCATCAGTTTTATGAAGATAAACTCTTTGAAAAGAGCTCTAGCCTCTCTGAAGGCTCCCATATTTTCTCCCTTTCAGGAGGAATCAGAAAAACAAGTGAATAATAACACCCACTTCGGGGGCGTCAGACCTCCTCCATGGTCTTCATCAGCATCCACTCTCCATTAGCATTCCCTTTCCATCTTACCATTCCACTTCTCCACAAAACTCCTTGGGTTTTGGTATCTTCTCTTTCCTTAGAATAGCTCATTTGAGACTTACCTCCTGCCAAATTCTTACCTCTTCCTATCAACCATATTTTGCTATCTGGGAGATTATTTTTCTCCTCAAATCAGGAGTAATAGCAGACTGGAGACAATGAAAAAAAAAACAGACCCAAGATTTAACAACTTGGCCCTTTCTAGCAGTTGACCCCTTTCTCTATCCCTTTAAATGATCCTCTCTGTGACTGGTTCCCCCTAATCTTTCTCTCATAATTGGCTTTATTCTGTGCCTGGATCATCAATTCTTTGTGATCAAACCTACTATAGGATTGGTACTCTAATACCAAGCCTTTCCCTGATTGACTTTCCCTGAGGATGTGGTCTCCCATAAGGGCAAACTTACATTGTCTTTCCACAAAATGGATCATAATATGATCTTCCCTAACTACTAGTTTTCTTCTCCAATTAGCTGTCCCTATCAGTATGACTCTCCTTTTTCTGTGAAGTCTTTCCCCTAAGACATGGCATCCATCATGGAAATCTTCAGAATCTCTGAAGATCTCAGAGAGGAACAACTCCTTTATGCCAAAGGAGGAAACCATGACTGTCCACTCCATAAGTCATGCAGCTGACAAAAGACAGACAGGAAGAACCTTACATGTGGAACTGGTATGTCCACTGCCTCCCTGTGAAATCTCCCTGGACCTTCTAGTAGGAAATCTAGAAACATTTCTTATCCAGAGAGATTAATTAGAGGAAAGAAATCCAGTTATCTCTGAATGGATCAAAATTGATTTTTTCCCATCCTCTTCTCTTTTTCCCTCCTGTGCTTCTCCTGCTCATTTAAGTTATATTTTGCAGCCACTGCCCTTTATGTGGAACACTGGTCTGGGTAAGTTCTAAAGGCTGAAAGGAGCTGAGGAGAATATGTTGATCCTGGAGAGTGTCTAATGTGCGATATGACCCCTTGGTCCACCAGAAAAGGAAGTAGAGATTCTAGGAAGGTAAGGGAATCTAAATTCAAAGAGGACCTATGTGAGTTTCTCAGTGAACACTGTAACAACATCAGAATTTCCATGAATATCCCTGGCATAGGATCTAAAGAAAGACCAGAAAACAGTCACATAAAGCATTAGGACAGTCACTATCATCTCTCAAATCTCAGACTGGGAAGAAACTGCAACCACTGACAATTGAGAAGTGTGCACACAGAACAGTCATCCACAGCTCAGGACTAGCAGACACTACCACAGCCCCTATAGTGCAGGAAAGTGCAGACACCATAGTCTCACACATTTTGGGATAGTGCAGATATATTCTTCCATACCATAGAATTTTGGCAGATGCCATAATCCCTTACAAATGTGATGTGCCTATGCTGCATTCCCTACAACCTAGCTCGTCAAAGACACTGCCTTTCCTCATAATCCAGAGCAGGGCTCATAAGTGGTGGAACACCATGGCATTTCCCAATTCAAGACTGAACCCTAATCTGGATATTGTGGCTTACATCTGTAATCCCAGTACTCTGGGAAACTGAGGTAGGAAGATAATAAATTTGGACCCAGCCTAAGTAATTTAGCAAGACCCTGACTCAAAATAACACATAAACTTTTTTAAAAGGGCTGTAACTTAGTGCAAAGGCCCCAAGTTCAATCTTGAGTACTACCAAGTACCACCAAAAAGTAAAAATGAATAAATAAATTAATTAATAAAAGAAAAGGAAGGGAAGCAAAGAATTCTTGTTATCAGAATCTTGAATATTCTGATAGTGTGCATAATAATTCAATAAGTAAAAGTCAGTAAGAATCTTATTGTTTTGCAGATGTCAAAACTGCTCAAAAGGTTCAAAATCCTCCTTCCCAAAGCTAATATTTAAAAGTCATATGACTTGCACATTTAGATACTAATCTGGGGAAAAGAACATTTTGGATTAAACATATCAGGGATTATGATAATTATTTCTGCAAAGATTGTTATAGAAAAGTATATGAATAACCTTCTCTACATTCATGAATTAAAATAACCAGGCTTCAACATTTTCCTAGGTTCCATTTTTTAAAGAGAAACCAAACAAAATGAAGCAGAGTAAAATGAACCAAAACAGAATAATAGCTGCTCCAGGGGAAGACCCTCTCCTGTCCCCAACAAGGGGCACAGAGTCATGTACATAAAACAGCCATATTGTCTCTTTTTGTATAGCTTTGATTCAATTATCGGTTTTATGTAAAAAAGAACAATGAAGTTGATACAGGACTTCAAAACAAGATAAGAGGAAATCAACAATGGCTACCATAATAAAAGCAAACAAAATAGAACAGAATAAAACCAATCAAAACAAAATAATAAAAGCGATACAGGACTTCAAAACAAGTTAATAGGAAATCAACCATGGCTACCATAATATATCTTGATATCTACACAATAGCTGCCCAAACCATCAGACATAATAAAAGCAAACAAAACAAAGCAGAATAAAATCAAACCAAGCAAAACAATGAAAACAATACTAGGCTTCAAAACAAGATAATAGGAAATTAATGATGGCTACCACCTTCTCTTTTTAGATGTTTCCTCCCCTTTCACTTTCACGATATCTATTCTATATTTTGGATCCCATCAACTACTTCAGGCTTTTATACTAGGAAGACAACACAACATTCACCCATGTGAGTTCAAACCATTTCGCCAATGAGCATAATCTCAAGTTGCATCCATTTACCTACAAGAGCCTCAAGATTATCTTTCATTATAGCTGACTGGGTTTCCATTGTATAAAAATACCATATCTTTCTTATTCATTTGGTAGTTGATGGGTAAGTTACCCCTGCTTTTTTCTGGTTCCCCAACATGTAGAGCATTGTCTTCTCTCCTCTGACCTTCAGTCCATGAACTTCTTTTTGAGTCATGTGTTTCATGTATACAGCATATTGATGGATCCTGTCTCCTGATCCACTCTGCCCATGTTTCTTTGTATTGGTGACTTGAGGCTGTATACATTAATGGTTATGACCAACATGCACTGGCTCATCTCTGCCATGCTACTCTCTTGCCAGTGGCACCCCTACTTTTCCCCTCCATTCAATTACCTGCCCTGATTTGCAGACCCCTCTGCTGCTGTTCCTGGAATGGCGGTCATCTTTGTATCTCCCTAGAATATCCTTTAGGACTCTTTTGAGGGTTGGTTTACAGATCATGAATTTCTTCAGTTGTTCTTTATCACAGAAGTATCTTATTTCTCCATTAATTTTGAAAGATGGCTTTGCAGGGTATACCAATCTGGGTTGGAAGTTGTTTTCTTTCAGCACTTGACACACTTTACTCCAAGCTTTTCTTTCTTGAATTGATGGTTAGTATTGAGAAGCCTGCCATGATTCTGATAAAAATTTTCCTTTATAGGTGATCTGTTTCTTTTCTCTAAGTCTTTAATGTTCTTTTATGATGCTGAATTTCTGGGATCTTAATTATTATAGGTGTGGGTATAGGTTTATTTTGGTTATGGATAGTTGTAATCTGTATGCCTCACATATCTGTATGTCCGGTCCTTTTCCCATGCTTGGGAAGTTTTTGGCTATTAAATAGTCACTTTATGTCATTGATGTTGAGCCCTCTCTTTCACTGATATCTATCAGTCTTTAACTATTTTTCATTGCATCACCATGCAGCCATAGAATTGTTATTCGCTGATTCCTTCTTATTTTTAAGAGATCTTTACTTTCATAATCACTAGCTGTAATCCTGTCTTCAAGGTCTGAAAGTCTATCTTCAGTTTCTTTCAAGTAGTTTTGCCAGCTTTCAATGGAGTTTTTAATTTCCTAGATATCTCTTTGAGTCTGTTTCATGCACTGTAATTCTTTCCTTTATTGTTCATTCAAGGTTTCCATCATTTTCCTTTGCTCCTCATTTTTTATCTGTCTTTAGATATGCTCAGCAATTCATTCATTATGTTTGCTATTTCTTCTTTTACCTGAGATATTATTTCTGATCTGATTGCTTTTAAAGACTCATGAAGTTGTTTCTTTATGTCACTTGTTACCCTTTCAGAAGTTTCAGGTGTGTGACTTCCAATTCCATGACCATGTCTCCTAGACTTGTTCTGTGTGGACTGGAGGTCTGAGACTGCCTTTTACTCCTTTGTCTTGATATTTTCCCGTGTTCCTCCAGATGAGTCAGTCATGGAGTCCCAGGCACTTTCCACATTAGCTGCTTGTTGGTGGTGTAGGGGAATGGGTCAGGCATCTGGGTTTATCCTAATCTAGGTTCTCAGGGTGGAAGTGGGTTGCAGGGAAAGCTTCTCCAGACACATGTGGCTACACTGAGACTTCCTTGCTGGTGGCAGGCATGCAGGGATTTGGCTGGCTACTTCTCCTTGCCTGCATTGATTATCAGTCTCAGTGGTGACTGGCAGACTTCCATGAGTGTGGATGACTAGTTTTCCCAACCTGTGCTGTCTACTGGTATTGAAACTGATATACTAAACTCTTGCCTTTCTGGAGGCTGGTTCTGTCCTGAGCGGGTTCATCTTTAGGAGCCTCATGCTGAATAATGATGTGCCTGGTGTTTTAGTTCCTTATTTCAGGGAATCCCAACCATCCAGGAGGAGGCATCACTTAAAGTCACCCTGCAGTAGAGTGGCAGAGTCAGGGAATTTTGTACTCTACCTTTAGGCTATGCAGAGCAGAAGACCCTACTGGGTGGACAGGCAGGGTTCTCCTGCTTCAAGTTGATTTCTAGATTCCCTTTGAATAAGAGCCACAGGTCTTATGTGTCATGGAATGCAGGAGCAGAATGGAAAGAGTGGTTCTACCTCAGTGAAGAGACCCTGACTGAAGCCTAAGCAAGTTAATCCTCCAGTGCCATCCAGACCTACTGCACAATACTGGGTAGGTTCCATGTTTTGTCTCCTTGGTAGGAGAATATTCTGGTCGCACATAGAGAATCATATTCTGAATACTCCTTTGTGACATCTTCTCAGGAGACTGCCCCCATTACCAGGAAAATTTGAACTATTTAGCTTTTGTTACTGAAATGAAAACCTTTCCCGAAATCAGATTCCCTCCTCCCACCCAAACCTATTACAGGTCCTTGTAGGTTAGGCAGTGTGGGTTACAGGTGAGACAAGGGCTTGATTGTCTCCAAACATGCTTCTTCAATACCCTGTTTCCACCAAGAAAAAAGAATCCAGTCCTTGTCTCTGCCTTTCACAACAGAGACCTTCATGGCAAGTTTTGCCCTTGTTGCTCCTTTCTTCTTAGTGAATGGACTGAGATTGTAGGTTTGAGTTTTATTAAACAATGATAGCCCCAAGAAAATCAATTAGCAGGTAGAGTGATCGACAGTAATCATGATCACTGCCATTTACCAAGCTCTCATTGTGTGCCATGTAGCATAAAAGTATCTCATATGCACTGCTACACTTCATTTCTGTATGACAAGGCGGGTAGTACAGTATTTTTTACTTTACAAATGAGTTAAAGAAGTAGATAGAGGATAATACAGAACTGCTAAGTATTAGATCAGGATTTGAAAGTAGGTTTTTGCAACTCTGTAGGATTTCCCCTGAGCCACTGGGACTATAGCCAGGAATCCATCACCTGCACTGGGGGTGTGGGAGTACCTGGGAGCCATCTAGATGGGACCTTGTGAATGATTTGTGTGCCTTCACTCCCACGAGTGTGTAATTTGTTCTCTTTCTTGTTTCATTTTTTGCTTTTGTTTTTTAATTTGAAATAACACAATCCAGTTGGCAAAGCCTGCAGGGAGAACCATTTTATTACTTTTTCTAAATATAATGTGAAAAAGTTGCTGACCCAGAGCTCTGCAGCAGGAACAAACTGTGCAAGGTCTTTTAAGAAAAGAATGGATGGCCATCTGGGATTGCAGAAAGGGGGTTTTCCAGAATAGGCTTCTGTGAGGAGTTAATGCCCATATTTTGTTCTCTTCCTGATGTAATCATCACATTACAGGGAAAATGAGGTCTTTTTTCATGAACTGTGTTTGAACTTTATGATGTTATTTGGAAAAGAGAGGATTCGATCAGCACTCCCATTGCAGTCACACTTCAGGAAGGGTTCCCCAAGTCTCACCTACCAAGTTCCAGACATTCTGCATTTGGGAACTTTAGTATATCATCTCTTGAACAGTCCCTGTCTTGGTCATCTGAAGTTGTTTCTCCAGGTTGCTTCTTGGGAAAGTAGCAACTGAGTCTTACTTTCTTTTGCCCACATGCTCATCACTCAGCAGTAACTGACATGTAGTCAGTTCTCAGTAGTCACTTGTTTAATAATATCTGAGTCTCAAATCTTACTCTTTAAATAGGAACAATAATGCATGTATACCCTTCAGGGTTGTTGGGAGGATTAAATACAATGTTTGTAAAACAGTTTTCATATGCCTTGGTAAGCAGTAAGAAATTAATTGATGGCAACTACTAAAATGTTTCAGAATTAAATAGTTACAAATTGAGCTAGTTTTGTTTTGTTTTGTTTTGTTTTGTTTCCTTCAGGGAGTGAAATTATGTGTTCTAGAACTCTGTGGAGGTCAGTCATCTATGTCATCATTTAACTTTCTTATTGATCTTAATCCTCCTGTTGATGAGACCTTCTGGTGATGTTGCCCTGGTAGGTGTAATTACAATTAAAGCAAAGCAAAACAGAACAAATACATTAGAGAGTAGAGAAGAAAGGGCTGGAAGCAATGGGAAAACGCCTGCAAGAGGTGGTGCTTAAAGAATCTTCATTCCTAGAAGATAAGGGAGTAACCTGGGAGGAGAGGATTTTCTGAGGAAAATGTGGCATTTCTAAAGGCAGTGTGGGGGAGTTCAGGAGATGAACTGTAGATCTGGGAAGTTAAGTCCAGGAAGACCATTGAGATGATCAGATTCTCTCCTTGTACAGGGATGTGATAAAAAAATTTCAAATGTTTACATTTTGAAAAATTGTTATAATAGAAGAAATATTATAATCAATCCTCCCATCTGTTTTCAAAACATTCTCCCTCACTTTGAAAGTACTTATCCTATCGTTTTTGCCACTTTTTAAAACAGTACAGGAAATCCTCCGTTTCCAGGAGTGTCTAAGGGTTGTGATGAAAAATGCAATAAATGATACTGCCAACTGTGATCCAAAGGAAAGGCAGGCTTGTAAAAACATCACTGTGCTTCCTCACCCATCTTTTCACTGAATCTGGCACCATGTGACTTTGTTTTCTTTCCTAAAGTCCAAATGATCATGAAAAGTAGTAATTTTGAATCAATTTATGACATTAAGTTAGTCACACAATGCAACTGAAGACACTCAAGAAAGATTTCCAGGACTGTTTTCGAAAATGACAAAAATAATGAGATAAGCATGTTTGAAACAAGGGAAGTAATTTGCGGGTAACTGTATTAGGCAGTGTTTACAGGAACTTGCAGGGCTGGGCCAAGGCTCCTCAAAAGACTACACATGCTTTGAATCATATTTAATTCAGTACATAAAAATTTACAAAACTGGCCCATGATGGCCATCCACAGAGTCAATTGTAGAAAAGTGCAAAAGATCTGCCCACACGCTAGAGATGTGAAGGAATCAGTCAAAGGTGTGGAGCCCAAGACTGTGTCCCATACAAGACCGCATTGGGAGGCCTAAGTACCCATGACAAAAGACCTAAGAGTCTGCACAGGTAAGTGGAAAGGTAGGCACTAGAAAATAGTAAGGCCAGTGCTATAAACAGAAGAATCAACACTGAAAGCCAGGAGACTAAGCCCAAGGCAAAGGCGAAGTTTCGAGCTCCTCTGAAGAGAACTACTGAAGCTCATCCAAAGAAATTTAGCTAAAATCTTTTTCTCCCCTTCTCCCTTTTTACTGTTCCAACAGCAATTTTGCTTAAATTGGGTCTTCCAAGTCCAAGCCATGCTGAATCAATTCAGCTGGGCATTCCCCACTCAAATTGACAATTAATCAATTAACTGCTATAGAGACTAATGACGTGTCTTTTTTTTTTTTTTTTTGGCAGCACCTGGGATTGAACTCACAACCTCGCACCTGCCTGATAGACACATAAGTCGCTGAGCCAAACTCCCGGCCCTGATTTTTTGAAGCAGGGTCGCGCTGTGTAGCTCAGGCCGGCCTTGCACTCACGTTGTAGCCCAAGCCGGCCTCAAACTAACAACGCTCCTCCTACCTCAGCCTCCCGCGTGCTGGGATTAAAGGCATGCACCACCACGCCCGGCTGACAACGTGTCTTTTACTGTAATATCTTTTTAGAAATTTAAACACACATGCTATATTTTTCAAATGCACCTTGTTATATAAAAGGCAAAAACAGAATGGAGAAGTAGTGGGACTTGCCCAAGTAAATATCTACTTCGTGTTCTGTCTTCCATATCGCATTTATTCTCTTCTGGAAAATCGCTACCATCCTCATATGTAGTACATATGCCCAGTTAGGCTCCATTGTCTTCTGGTTTCAAGGACATTTCCTGTGATCCAGGGCTGGTTAATCAGCCCTTCAAATACCCTTGGAAATGGTGATTAATTCATGATACACATTGTGATCTATACTGGTCTGATGAGAAGGTCACCCAAAATGAACAGAGGAGCTTTTGGTAGCGAGCATTGCTTCCCCTTGGATTTGAAGACGGAAAGTTGGAAGGATGCTGCCTGATTAAGTCATTTAACTACAAGGTGGAACCTGAGAACAAAACACAGAGTGGGATTGGGGGAAGAAGTGCTGAGATGGAGACTGGGTTCCAGTGAGATTTTTTTTTCTTTTGACGAGGGGAGGGGGAGCCCCCTAGATCAAATCACAGGTAAAGATAACATGCTTCTAAGTTTTCAGTTTTACAAGACCATAAATTCTCTTTACTCTTGACTGGTTTGTTTTCTTTCACTCTCAACACTGCAAACTCCTCAGAGCTACAGCAGATTGGTTTACTCAACACCTGTTTCCATCTCTTTACAATGGGTGTCACTTTAGTGCAAGAGTGGGTAGAAGGTAAATATAGTACTCCAATTCCAAGACTGTTAAGGTTAGAGGTCTGTGTGTGACTCAGTTCCCACCAATCAGATGCTTTCACATGAGACTCGATTTGCATTAAGTTAAATGCAGACAGAGATGAGACATCTGTCTTGTTACTTTGCATACAGTGGATGTCAAAGTGCTTCTGGATCCCCACATCTGGAGTTAGTGCTTAGGACAGAGATGCTTTGTTTTACCTCTACTCCCCAATCCAAACCATCCTGCTTGTACCCAGTTACAGCAAAAGTAGCAAGCAGTTCTCATGGTGGGGCATTTCTATGGTAATGTTTGGCCTCAGAAGTGAAAAGCCTGCCTCTCCAGGCCTTCCAGGAATTTTGAAAATACCACATTTCAAATATTATACTCCATTCTGCTTAAAATAGCTAGAATGGTTTTCTATTTCCTACAGTGAAATTTGACTGATAAAAATCAGAAATCCTGCACCTAGTATTGCATTTGCTTTCTTTGGTTAGGCATTAGCATCCAGTCTTCTCCCTGACTTGTCATCTTTCCATTATTGGGTAACAGAAGGCAGTTGCCAGTCACCAAACTCCCCACAGTATAGACTGATTGTGTGTGTGCGTGTGTGTGCACGTGTGTGTGTGTGATATCCAGCTCCCATCTGACCCAGATTTGGGGTGAAAAAAGAAGAGATAAGTTATGGAAGGTGGGCAAGGGGATAAATGGACTGTACCTAAAGAAAAAAATGACACAATCAGTGTAGATTATTTCATCAGAGAAGACTTCCTCAGGGCTTCAAAATAACTTGAGATTTTGGGGCATCCTCCACAGTTACCTTAAAATAACATTTGTCTAAGAGTCTGTTCATGCTGCATCCAGCCTCAATCCTGAAGAACATGATTTGGTCCATTTCTCCCAAAGCTTAAGGTGAGTTCAAATTTTTGTATCTTTTCAGATAAGTGCATTGTTATATCAAGCATAGGGCACTGTGTTATTATAGCGTAGTTGGACCCCAATATTTGATACTTTGGTTACATTTGATTTCAAGCATCACATAAGATCCCTTAAATAAAAAGATTCTGCAGATTTACTGACTCAGTGCCTTTTCTGACTTCCCACAAGTTTGCCTTACTATAGTATCTAGAACAAAGGTTATTCAGTATGGCCTTTCAACCAGTAGCAGCAGTGTCACCCTCAAACTTGATAGAAATGTAGATTGTTAAACTCTACTCAAGACCTACAAAACATAAACATTTTCATAGGGTGATTGTGGTAATTAAATTGAATATACATATTTTTAAGAATCTGCAGGTGCATGGATGAGGCTTCCTGGGTGTGTGTGTGTGTGTGTTTAGATATTTGCCATATTCTCATTTCTATCTATAATAACTCTTAAGTCTTCAGCATAATGGACCTATACACATTCGAATTTTAACTCAAACATAAATCTGCATATTTGACCCTGAACTCTTCTCTGTCTTCTTCCCTCTTGGTACTAACTTCTCTCTGTTGACTTTTCACCTTCTCATGAGTAGGTAATACTTCAACACTCCTTGGTTGCACATTTATAGAAATTGTCTGTGATGGCAAATCTAGAATCCATTCACCTTTCTCCTATTCATGACATTCTGATTTTATTTTGTAAAATCTTATATTACCCAACCTCAATCCATGCTGTTTGGATGGAATTGATCCTAAATGCCCCCACTCCCAAGAGCACATGTTTTAGGGCCAGCCAGACCTACTCTACTTTACTTGTGAATGACTCTAAAGAGGCTGAAATGTTGACCTGATTTTAGCTGACTAGAATGGACTTTGCTGGAGGAATAGGAACAGTCCTTCTCACAGAGCAAACCTCGAGGGAAACAGGTGGACAGCAATGGAGACAAATTTTGTTGCTCAAATCTGCTACAGCCTGCACATCAGATCTTGTGAATTTATAGTTGTACCATTATCCAAGGCATTTTTTATTTGTGCAGAGAGAAAGAGAGAGAGAGAGAGTTTTGTCATTACTTTTTTCCCACATCATTGTGAATTCGGTGTCTACCACATTGGATAAAATGAGTTGTTGGCTTTTGTGATTTTATAATGACTTTTTTCACACTTGCCTTACCCACACCACACACTTCCAAGCTCCTAGATCCATGGTAGATTTGCAAGAAGTATTGAGTGATGAATGTCTTCAAAGACAGAAGGCTGAATTCTCTCAATGCACCTGCTGGTCTGCTCTTGTCTTTTTAGCATACATCATTGGGCATACACCACTGTGTGCCACGAACACTATGCCGTGTTTCTTGGTGAGCCTATCCTCCACTGATTATCCCACTCTACACAGTGTTGGTAAGATTGTTTCAGAAATGAATGGAAATGTCCACACCCACAAACGCAGGCAATAGCCCCTCCAGGACTCCCTTAGTCAAAAGTAATTAACCTCAAAGAGCTATGCCAGGCAATAGTTCGTGGAATGCCTTACAGTGTGGAACAAACATTTCTGCAAAAATGTCTCTGAAACTGGCTCCATATATCCCCAGTGTGAACTAATTCACTATCATATATGAAATTTGTCAGCCTGTCATTCAGAGGACAATTGTCTATCAAATACTCAAGTGACTGGTGGCCAACCTATTGGGGGATACCATGAGTGGTAGGACGTTCCACAGAAAATAAGCTCTTCTCTTTATGGAATCTCTTTTAAAATATGATTCCTTTTCTACCTAGGAAACATAGGCTGAAGCTTGCAGGCTTCAGTAGGATTGAATTTGGAGGTAGGGGGTCTGAGAAATGTTGGCTTCTTACAAGGATGAGAAGCATCTCATGTTGGGAAACACGCTACAGGATACCTAGTTCAGGACTTTCTCCTGCGGAAGACTTCAGCTCACAAACTGGGTGGAGGTTCTTTTTCCTGATGTGTTCATAAGGAAGGGGTTACTTGCCCAATGGTGAGTCCCACAGTGAGTTGCTGGCAAAACTCGAAACTGAATTCTAAGCCCTGGATGTCTGATCAATATGTTTCCACTCTATTGTTCCTTGAGGGAGTTATAGAATGAAGGGAAAGGTAAGATGAGGCAGCGAGAGAAGGAGATTGTAAGAGAAGTGGAGGGCAGTAATGCTCTGAAAGTTTTCTGAAAGTAGAGACTAATTGTGAGTTTCTTTTCTTAGAAGAGCTCTCAAATTGACTGAAGCAAGCAGTACCTGGAGGCTCGGGATCAGAGCCAGTCTTTTCTCTACACTTCCATGATCATGATTACACTTCCAGAGGTGATGAGGATAGTCTCTTGCATCAGGGGAAACTCAGAGACAACTCCACCCCATCCTCTCCTTTTACATTTGAGGCCCCAGATTGCTGGGGATTAAGATACATGCTGTAGTAAATACAGAAGGACTGGAATTGAACTGGAATGGAATCTCTGTCTCTGGACTTCTAGCCTAGTTGATATTCTCAGCTAACTATATCCACAGGTTCTATATCTGTGGATTCAAACAACTACAGATAAAAAAAATTCAATAAGAAAAATTACATCGGTACTGAACATGCACAGACATTGTGCTTGTCGTTATTCCCTAAACAATGCAGTGTAATGGCTATTTCCATAGCATTTTTTTTTACACTGTATTAGGTATTCTAAATAATCTACATAGGAATTTAAAAACAGATGGGAGTGAAGCTCAGTGTTAGAGGATTTGGGCATGTGGGAAGCCTTGGGTTCAATCTTTAGCAATGCAAAACAAAATCATAAAACTAAAAAAAGAAAAAAATAGAAAGAAAAACCCAAAAGGATGTGGATAGGTTATATACAAATACTTCTTTTATATAAGACACTTGAGACTCCACAGATTTTGGTATGGGTGTGGAGAGGTCCTGAAGTCAATTCCAGGGAATTACCAAAAGAAGACTAGCATTAGACTGCCCTGAGCCTCCTGTCTAAAGAAGTTTTTCACACCATTCAGTTTTAAGGCCTTCATTAGTATACAAATAACAGCCTTAAAGTAGTTGCATGAGCTTTAAGCAATATGTTGTCCTATAGCTCCTCCTGGTGGACTGTTAGAGTATATTATTATTAAATCTCTAGGTAGCCGTGAAGTGGCATGATCCATCTCTCTCCTGACATAATCCCATTTCCTCCAAGGCTGTGAGATCTTGGTTCTATCCAGAGCACTCTCCCCTATTCCCCTAACCCCCGCCAACCCATGTCAAGCAAGCTTCTTTTTCTTCCTCAGACTGTAGGTGATCGTTTTCCCCATGTTAGTTTGTTTCTCCAGTCCTTTATACTCTTTTCCATTCAAACATTTAAGAATGTGAGTATATAAAGCTGTAGATATTGTGTGCAGATGTTGGTCTCCCCCCTAGCTGGAGCACCTTCCCAGGGAAGGGACTTGGCTATTTCAGCTTTGTTACAGGATGAGGCCAGATAAATAGTAGGCACTTAACTATGTCTCAGAGGAAGGAAAAGGAGGAGGCATGAAGGTGAGATGTATTTGAGTTTTTTCTTGATGCTAGGAATCGAGCACAAGGCCTTGCAGATGCTATACACACACTCTACTACTAAGCTGTACTCCTGACCCATACCCTGAGATGTCTTTGCATGCCTGGCACAGAGTCTGACAAAACAGCATTGAATCATGGATGGATAAATAGATGGATGAAAGAATAGCCTTCTCCCAGGGCTTTCTTCTCATCAAATTCATCCTTCTAATATACAGCAGCCTTTGCAAATGTGCCTCTATGATTACTATTCAGGTTCAAAGTGAGTGAGCCAACAGAGTCTTGTTTTATCTTTCATTATTATACTTTTGGTGTTCTTTCAGATTCATTAAATTTTTCTCCCAGCAACATTTATTACCAAACAGGGATGGAGACAAGATAAATAAAATACTCTCTGAACTCAAAAAGCTTCAGTGTCTTTAGGGAGAAAAGGGGAAGAGTGAAGGCAAGATACACTGTTAACAAAAACTTTCAGGCCTGGAGAATCACACCAAGTCTCCAAAATCAAGAGAGCTGTTCAGGTGGACAGTCAAAGGCAGATCTGAATAATATACAGAGAAGCAAATCCAAGATTTCACTCCATGTTGTCTTCTGGTATTTTCTGCATGTTTCTATAGGCAGTAGAACTCACAGTTTGGGTATTTTGTTCACTGATACGAAATCACAACCAACTCAAGTTCCTTACTGAAAGATCTAAGAAAGCATGAGAAGACACTTGTATCTGATTGTATCAAGATCTATGTAACCTAACTTGGGCATTTTAAAATTGTCTTGTGCCATTAGGAGGAGACTCAGTTGACAGGAGATGGAGGAGGACAGAGCTGATGGTACTCACCCGGCTTCTATGCAAAGGTATCTAAGATGGTTCTAACATAGAAAGAATGTACAACTAATGAAATTAAATTCAAGGCAAAAATGAGCTCTGTTAATGATTAATGCTCAACTTGATAGATCATCAGGACAAGCAGAGTGGAACAAATGCCCCAGAGGATTCCAGTCTGATGATAATGTAAAGAAAGAACAATGAAACCAACAATTTCAGCTTTCCCCGCATCCACAGCCTGTCTCTGGGGAAGCACAATTATTAATTGCTCTGAAATGTCAGTTGTTTCACTTTAAAGTATCCACTTTCTCAGCCTCTTTCTGATCTCACCTCTGGAAATAACTTCCAACGGGAACATCAACTTTTCTGTTTGAAATGGAATTTGGGGTCTGGCACCAACTCCTGCTGTGCACTGGTTTTATAAAAAGGGACAAATCAGCCCCATTCAACACTTGGGAATTAGATAATGCTTATAAGTTGCTCTGTTTTCAAAGCAGATAGAAACTCACAGGGCCAGACGAGCCCAGACCTCTGGGAAGCAAGGTCTTTGGGGGCATCTGAAGAAAAGGACAGGAACCAGAAGGATCTCAGGGCCTGTGGACCAAAAGAAGCAACAATGTTTTCCTACAAGAAAAGACTTTGTGCTCAGAGTAATGGACGAAATGGGACTGGGTTTTGCTTTTCCAGGAACAGGTGGCAAAGTAGGAAAGGTTCACTCCTCATTGACTTTCCCTTTAGAACGTATTTCTTTCCTGCTCCATCTTTTCCTCTCTTGTGCTGAAACTGCAGGAAACATACAAATACGAGAGTTGCACTAAGGGAAGAATCTATTTCTGGACATTCAGCTTCATCCAGTCTTTGCAACCATTACAGTCAGTCCTCATATCCATATGGAGTTCTGGGTGTGTGCCCAGCCCTGGGACAGTTAAGGACACTAGGTTGCAGTCCCTGCAGTTCACAAGAGAACTGAACGACAGGGAAGTGGACAGCTGGGAAGTGAACCACCAAGAGAACGCAGGGCAGGCACATGGCAGGCAGTGGGGAGGGGACTTTGTTTTTCCCCAGAGGCAGACATCTGTGTGACAGCCGAATAATCCCCCTATTTTGGACTTGGTTGTATTTAACTCTGCAGTCTTTAAAATAATGTAATCTCTAGGACTCTGCGGCTTCCCAAAATCCTATTGACCTGTGAGTCGGATAAGAATTGATCTCATTTGTGTCTGAATGAATGGATGTTGTCTGTGCAAGCAGCAGACTTCAGGGCCAGGCTGGTATCCAGCATAATAAAAGCAAATGCATGCTTTGTGGTTACAGATTGGCACAAAAGCAATCCAGCCCGCCTCCCTTATGAGGCCTGGAAGGGTCTGGGGGTGATGGGAGCAGATGCCATAAGCCTGCCTCAGTGCTTGTTTGCTGAGTACCTCATGACCTTGCTGGGAGTGTGTCTGATCAACCATTTCTCCTGTGACTAAATATTTGGTCATAGCAGGAGGAGAGTATTCCATCGGTGGATAGCTCTATTTTAAAGGCTATGGTTTTGTTTTCTCTTTCCTATGAGGGAGCTCTTCTGGCAGATTTGAGCACCTCTCACTGATAGCCATCCTTCAAATGTTAAGCAGGCATCTCATGTGAGCTAGAAGGCACAGAAATCAGTGAAAAAGGATGGAGACGAGAGGTTGTATTCCTGGAGGTGACACCAACTTGTGTACTACCAGGATCTGTTTGCCAGCTCAGGATGTGAAGTTTTATGTTGGCCTCGCATAACCATGTGAAGCACTCTTTTTTCCATTCCAGCTAGTCAGCTCATGCATTCATTTTCCCTTATTAATGTAACTCAGCTCCCACTCATTTGCCAAGAAGAGCCTGCCCACTTCAAGGCTTCTTCTCTTTGTTTCCAAAACTAATGGAATGTGATGTGCTCTAGCTGCTCAATCTCAGCCAGCTATCCTGCTAGCTGTAACTGCAGTCATTAGAAATCACTTTGTCAGCTCAGTTCTGTTTCCTCATCCTGCACTTTCTCAGTGTTGCCCTTCTTGGGGTTTAGTGGTAAATGCTGTGTGCCAATGTCACATCAGAGGTAGCTGCTCTTATTCTCCAGCCTCACATGGGATATCACCACTTTTCTGTACACACTTGCCATTCACAATCTATGGAAAACGTATAACTGAGTAGGCAATGCTCCTGGCTTCTAGGTGAGAAAAATTGGTGTACTTTGGTTCTAATCATATCCTACAGACCTTGCGCTTGTACCACAGAGCAGAGGAACATGAGTGAATATCAGCCTAGTAGATAACAATTATTGACCACTCCTTACAAAGTGATCCTCTCAACTGTGCCCTTAGGAGGACTTGCAGTCAGAAGATCCAAACTTTTGCTTATTTTTTTTTTATTTAAGAGAAAAAAGACACATATAAGAAAGACAAAAAGCTAAAGAGACAAACAAACGACTAGAGCAAATGCACAATAGTAACATTACAGGTTTATAAAACAGGATGATAGAAATGTGACAATGGTTGTAATATTGCGTATCATTGCCTTCAAAATGGTTGTTTACGTTAACAGATATAGACATGTAAAATTGATCTAATCATATAAATATTAACCATTCTTTCTCAATAACTAATACATTCAGCAGTATGTTTGTTTTAGCTATCTTACATATACATAAATACAGATTTATATCTTTTTCCTTTTCCATTCCCTTGATCCAAACTTTTGGAGGACAAACTCCTATTAGGCTGTCTTATATGAGATAACTATTTCTTGCTATAGATTCTGGTTCACAAATGAGCATTTGAGCCATTTGAGTCAGAGGCTTCTTGAGATGTTTGGGATGGAGCTGATGGTAAAATATACAAATTTCATGCTTCCAATCAATTTTCTTAGACTCAGGCAGTGGTCCACCAAGAGAATGGGGCTGCCATGCAGCAGGTAATCAGAGAAGAAAAGCAAAATGCATCTCTGTTGATCCCTGGATCCTTGACTCCTTCTTTACTGCCATGTACTTGTGTGGTCCTAGATCCCTTTAAGACCACAAGGACAAAAAGAGATAAGAGAATGGCTTTGAGAGAGCCATGAAAGAGGGTGCAGTGGGGAAATTTACAAGATTTAGTAATATACCTTGAAATAAATCCCAAGGGAAAGTGTCCTTAAGAAAACAATAGAAGAACATTATCTTTGCAACTGCTCTTGCAAGAATGAAGGAACAAGAGAGTGAGGTTAAGTGAGAAGCCAATTTCTTTCAAGGGTAGAGCCTGTGCAATGTTAGAACATTGATTCAGAGCCTTCCCTGCTGTTCATGGACTCCCCATGGGGTCCAGAGTGAGCAAAAAGGAAAACAACAGACCAGTGCCATGTTAATTTAGAAAATGGTATTATCTTCAAAAAGCCAAGACAAGGGATGGAAGAGAACCAGGCTTCTCTAGTTCACATCTATAGAATTTTGTCAAAAATATATCTAGGTCCAAGGAAGTCACTCTCCATGATGTACTATTACTTTGTGTTCAGTAATTTTCTTTAACATTTCAACTAAATGACACTTCTGGGTTTGTTGTTGTTGTTCTTGTTGCTGCTGTCGTTGTTTTGTTTTGTTTTACATCATCGAACTTCTTGTATTCAGATCCAACATCTCACCTTAACATTCCAAATATATCACATTGACCTGCCTAGAAAGAACATGGCTTTTTCTGGGTTCAAATAAAAAAATGAAATGACTAATTCTAAAAGTGGATAAGATTGGTAAGATAGAGGCTATGGTAGGAATGCTTTAAAATCTTTAGATAGGTGTAGATACAGAATAGTGGTTTGACGAATCTATTCTCAGCTTTTATTTTTTTTTATTTAAGAGAAAAAAAGACACATATAAGAAAGACAAAAAGCAAAAGAGACAAACAAACGATTAGAGTAAATGCACAACAGTGACATTACAGGTTTACAAAACAGGATGATAGAAACTTGACAATGGTTGCAACATTGTGTCTCGTTATCTTCAAAATGGTTGTTTACATTAACAGATATAGACATGCAAAACTGATCTAATCATATGAGTATTAACTGTTCTTTCTCAATAACTAATACATTCAGCAGTATGTTCGTTTTAATCACCTTACATATACATACATACAGATTTATATCTTTTCCTTTTCCCTTCCCTCTTTCCCCCTTTTCCCTTCCCAATTACTTTTGCTCTTCAAGCTGTTTTTTACCCTTATATAGTATTTATTATAGATTTTGGATCATATATACTTTTTCAGTTTCTTACACTAGGGAGACAATATGATATTTACACATGTGCGTTTGATTTATCTCACTTATGAGTATGGTCTCAAGTTGTGTCCATTTACTTATAAAAGTCTCAATGCAATCTTTCTTAATAGCGATTCTCAGCATTTTAAAAAAGAAAAAACGAAGAAAGGAAAGACCGAATGCCTTAAGAATGGACTGGTGGCTTTACCACCCTTTTCTACTGGCTGAGCCCAGTATTATACTTATTTTCATTTCCCTACAACTCTTGCAAATATTTGGATGTGGTAGTGTTGAAAATCTAAATACACATATCAGTGTTGAAAATCTAAATATACATATCAATATGAATTGAGTTAATAATTTAATATTTAGGAATACATGTAAGGTAAGGGAGAATCCTACTGTATTTTTGTTCACCTTCAAAGCTCTCTCAATTCTATTTAAATATAAGTCTCTACAATAGTAATTCATGCAAGCAACCCCTGTTTCACAGGTAAGGAAAATTGAAGCTCTAAAATGTGAAAGCAATCAGGCTACAAGTGGGCATCAGACTCCTATTTTAGTGCCTCCTGTTTCTTTAAAGGAAATAATAGAAATCTTTGCTGCAGGGGTGGTGGGAGATTGTTTCAAAGGGGGTTTGAGATTGATTTGTACACAATTCCTTAAAGGAAAGGTCACTAGAATGCAATGTAAACTCCAGGGAATTTTGATTATAAATTGGTTCAATAGCCCACACGTGTCAAAGTGAGGAAGCAGCACACTGGTGCCTGTATTGTGAACAGAAATTACACAACTTCTGAAAATAAATTGTGTTGCTCTAATGGAACTTGGCTATGAATCAAACTTATTTGATTTCCCCTTTGGCCAGCTGTGAGCTTTACCCTGCTAGGAACAGTATCGTAGTTTACACAGGACATCAAGCCTCTCTCAGGAAGATGGACACAGAGTGCTAGTGCACACAGGACCCCAAACTCCCTCAAGCTTCTTGCTCGATGAGTTACTACTATGTGTTTTATATCTATGACAATAATCAGGGAAAAGTTGCAGAATGCAGCAGGGGTCAGGTGCAAGCACCATGAAGTTATCCCGTTGTGTACTTACTAACTGCTACCTGAAGCACGTGCAGAGAGCAACCATCTACCTCTTGGGTTTGTGGGTACCACACCACTGTGGATTCAGCAGCCAGGGCTCTGCTGAACTTCATATTGAGCTTTAATTGGCATTAGGTTTTCTAAGAGACCTACAGAGTTAGAGACTTTGGTTGAAGCAGAGTTCTGGAAGATGCGAGACAAATGTGGCCAAGCTCATAATTTGATGGAGACACTGCTTTGGGCACAGAGGGCTTGAAAAAGCTGTGAAACTTACATGAAAGGTGTAAGGAGCTTACCAGAATGCCTAGGTATTCTTCCACAAAAATGGTGACTCTGCAATTAGGAACTTGGGGTTTTAATAGATGTGGGAGGAGCTGCAAAAACTCTGGGTTCCTGCTCCTTCAAGGAGACTAGAGGGCCAGCCTGCTATTCTTGGGCAAGAGAGAGAGGAGACATCAAAGATGTCCTCCTGCCACATTCTTTCCTTGAGTTCCTGGAAGCACGATTTATGTAAGCCTCCAAGAAGACACTGGGAGCTACAAGGTAAGAAACAGGGAATGATTCTGTAAGAAGGCAATGGATGCCTTTGCCAATGACTTAGTTACTTTCGTGTTGCTGAGACACAATACCTGACATCCACAACTCTATGAACAAAAGGTTCATTATGGCTCACAGTTTGCAGAGGTTTCAGATTATAGCCTGCTGGCTCCAAGGCAAGGCAGTGTATGAAAGGGGCATGGCAGAGGAGAAAGAGTTCATGCCATGGCAGCAAGAAACACAGAGAGATCAATGGAAGAGGAAAAGAGCTCTGCCCTTCTAGGCCACACCCTTAATGGCCCAATTCCTCCAATCAAGCTTTACTTTCCAATATTGTATTTAGCTATAAATTCATACCCCCCATGCAGAGGATAATTCCCCCATGATAAAAATCACTTCCCAAACCCCCACTTGTAAGCACATGAGGCTTTGGGGGAACATCTAGATATAAACCACAACAGCTAGCTTTCAAGAAAGCACTGATACACTTAACACCACCTCTCTTTCCTACTGCCAGCTCATGGGGCACTGAAGTGTGTGATGAGTTTCTACCAAGTCCGTCTTGTATTCCAAGGGGGACATCTATGTCACAGGTAGGGTAAAGGGCAAATGACCTATGCTGGGATACCCAATCATTGCCTCTGAGGTGTAAGGGGATTTAACCAAATCTCCCCATATGGCAAACAGCTCTCTTCACAAATCAATTATATTCCAAATGAGTTTTTCTGCCACAGCTCACAGAGGCCATTCCTAAATAACCACTTAATTTCTATAATGGGGCCTATTACCGTTTCTGAGATAAAGACAGTTGGGGAAGGCTGAGCAAGCTGCTGTGTGTGTGGCATGTCACTCAGGCTTCAGGGCTCTCTGTATCTGCTTGCAGGCCTAGGCTCCATTTGACTCTGGATGGAATGTTAGTTATACACAAAGGGAAGGGAGTCACAAAAGGAAAGATTTGGAGGACAAGTCCCCCACAGGATGGAAGACACAGGTTATGGAATGAACTTGCACTGTGAGTGGAGCCTGGGAGCACAAAGGGGAAGCTGTCTAAGGCTACACAGAAAGAAAGACAATAGCAGCTTTCATGACCTTGCAAACTTTCTGTTTGAGGCTGCTAAACTTTAAAAAGGTCTCCTTTTGGGAAATTCATAGGTGCAGGGACTAGGGAGGTGCAATGGGGTATTTATAGCAGGGCATATAAGTAAGGAGATGCTTCGTCAGGTGTGGTGGAGAGGACTTGGAAAGGACTTGAGTTCACACATGTTTTTTTTTTTTAGTTCACACATTTTAAACAGTGAGTTTCTAAAACTATTCCAGGCAATGCTAGAGATGCCTTTTAGGCGATGAAGAAACCTCCAACCATATTTCAGGAGTGAGTCTGTGAGAACATCAACATCAACTACTGAAATAATACTGGGCAGCAAATAAATATGGCAATGTCTTGGGGATTCAGTCCTTCAGACTTGTTCTCTGGGAGATGGCCATGCTGGAGAGTTCTGCAGCGCTCCACTGAGTTTTTTCAGCATTATCTGCGTGCAGATAGCAGAGCATATTGTTCCACACACTGCATCACAACGTGAACTTACTGCAGTGATTGTGGCTGTTCCCCTCCAGTGCTGGAGTCCAGTGTAGAGCTCCCTGCTGCATGGGTCTGTCTCTAAGAACCTGTCTCCCTGGAACAAGCCATCGTGACAAATCTAAAAAGTTTGCAGCCAAAACTACAAGGTCTTGATATTTGTAAGAAAAAAAAAGTGACAGGTATTAAATAGTGACTATTCGAGGCAATAATAACAAATATTGTTGGCCGCGTCAGGCAGGTGACTGCTTGAGTCTCCATGGCTGTGACTTTGTCACCCTTTTTATTATGAAACCAATTTTTCAAGGTTTATAAGTTGGAAGTAAAAATGTGCTCCAAGCAGAAAGCTGGCATATGAGGTCTCTGTCCGAAAAAAAAAAAAAAAAAAAAAAAAGGTGGGACTTGAGCATATTTGTTCAGATCAATTTGGGAGTTGTAAAGGACAATGTCTTGGTTACTTTTCCCTCATTGCTGAGACAAAACACCTGACACCCAAAATTAGGGAAGGAAAATTTTATTTATCTTATAGTTTTTGGAGGTTTCAGTCCATAATCAGCTGGCTCCAAGGCAGGGTGGCATGGCATAGGGGCATCACTTCAAGGAGCAGTCAAGCAAAAAAAACCAGAGTATAAGGGGCAAGAGCAAGCCTCTTCTCCTCCCTTATATTGTACACAGGACACTCCCCACCTCCAGGGTGGGTGTAGCATTCACAAATCCCCTTGCTTTCCTTTGCACAGAATGAGGATATTTACGAAGTAAGAACCCTGGCTCTCTGTCTCTCAGTTAAACTTCCGACCTTCTCAAACTGACACAACAAACAGGTAACTGCTTATGCTCTACACCTCAGGATGTAGAGCTGCTAAGTTACTTAATTAAGCTTCTAGACTTCTCAAGTTGATGCAATGTATAAACCATAACACACAATTATCCTGTATGCACACATAGACTTGCCTCTGTGACAAATAACCCATTTTGGGCTGCCAGAACCTAGCAATGGAGGCAAGAATGTAGGAAACTTTGCCTGGAAAACACTTGTGGATTGCTTTTTACCAAGCAACTTTTACAGATGAGTCAAATTCTAAGGGAAAAGAGTATTTGCCCAATGATTGCTGGGTAGTAAGTTAGAGATACTTTGCTCTCCAGAAAAAAAAACTCAGATTTGAGGCCCTAATCATTGTCTCCAGCTTTCTTACCTGAGATAATTCATCAAATCTGATTCATAAGGTTATGTAGGGCTGATTGTCCTTCTGATGTTATGAGCTAAATTCATTTTTCTAAGTCATAAAAGCCCCCAAAGAACCAATTTGCATAATAAAGGAGATCCCTAGTTCCATATTCTCAGATGCTTCCATTCCATTTCCCAAAGACCTGGATAAAAGGTTAGCCCAATTCCTGCCCAAACACTGTTTTCAAGGTCTAGAAAATAATCAAATGAAATGAAATCTCATCTTCTTTAATAAGACCATCAGTATCACTAATAGGCCAGGGGTGTCTTTCTGATAGAACCCTTGATTCCACAGTGGATGAGAATGCCATTCACATCGATTGCTTGTAATTAAAAGATGGTGAGATGAATGGCAATGGGCCGAGATAGTGTTTAATGCTGTAAAGGCAGTCTGTGTTCCAAGATGCGGAGTTTTATTGGGAAGCACTATTGTTGGGGCAACCCAGGGATCAGATTAAAAGCATTCTATTGCTTTTTTCCTGCAGGAAATTTGAAAAACATAGGAAAAAATGAACATGAAAATAAACTGTACTTGTACTTTATCATCTGTCCATCAGCTTTACCTATTCAGTGTGAACATTTTTTAAACTTCCATCCAATCTTTTACTAATGATACAGATCCAGAATTTAACAAATTTGGGGTTATAGTTTATATTTTTACAATCTTATTTACTTAGCCTTAGAGTAGGTGTATTTTCCTGTCTCATTAGTAAAAGACCATTTAAAACTTCACGATACTCCCTTATGTGGATGTAAATATTATATTTCTGTATGTTTTGCTCTTCTTATTTTTGGTGATTATAAAATATACATCAGTGAACATCTTCATACATGAGTATTTCATATGCTGCCAACTATTTTTTTAAAATGGCCTCTCAGAAGTTTCGAAAAAAACTGTCAAAGGATAAAATTATTATAAATTATCAAGTTGCTTTGATGCAGTCAGACACTGGCTACAGCATAATGGAATAAAAACTTCTGCTCCCTGTTACAACAAGCAGAGAGTTTAATCAAATCAAAAGTGAAGTTTTTGGGTAGTTAATGTGGCTGGTCCCTCTTTTTATTTTGTTTTCTTTTAAATGTTGAGATAAAAATGTCAAAAAGATACTGTTGGTTCACTTTTATTTGAACTAAACTAGTCACTTTTTTGTATGATTTTGCAACTTTATGAGGAAAACACTGTTTTCTTTGGGCTAGTCTATAATTGTTTTCTTCAAAAAATTTCCTTTCTTTCCTTTTCCTATTTTTTGTAAGTGAAGGCAGAAGATGTATCCCTACTCTATTGCTTTGGCCATGATCATGACTTGCTTGATCATTGTACCAGATACACACCAGAGGCTTTAGACATGTTTGTGGGATTTCTGTTTATCCTCTTTCACTCCTGTACTCACTCACCACAATAAAAGCATGTCCCAGAAAGCCATTAACCCAGAATGAAGATACTTACAGGATGTACCTTAGGTCACATCTCACACTGTATCTACACCGGTCAAAACCAGCTACATACATGCACATTCCTAACTAAAATGTAAATTACTGTTATTATAAGCCATTGAACTTTAGGGAATATTTGTTACCCAGTATTATAACAACACAACCTGATTAGAACAACTTTGTTGTCAGATAAAGAATATGAAAGTTAGAAAGATAAAATATCCAAAATTATATAGAAGAAATGGAAGCACCCTATTCAAATTTAAGTTTGCTTTCATGGTGGAAGCAGTGTGGCAACTGGTCAGTGCTCATGGGCAGTACACTGTGTAGATTTCTAGGGGTTTCTAATGATGCTTAAGGCAGTTACAACCCTGAGATCCTGCTTCTCTCTAGACAGATGTCTGCTATCATGGCATGTCATAGACAAGGTCAGGGCAGAACCCAGGCAAAGCTACACCAAAGCAGTTTGTACAAAATGAATGACTTGTTTAAGTCACTTATTCTAATGACTAATGTAATCTGAGAAAACTAGCTTCAAACTTGATGCATCATATACACACAAATTTCTTACATATGCATGTGAACTACAGACTCTCTGCTTGGTTTTAAATTCTACCTTTCCAACACTTGCTAGCTTCTGACTTTAGACAAGTTATGAAACATCTCTGTGTCTCAATTCTTTCACTTATAAAATGAGATGACAAGAATACTTCCCTCATACAAATGATGTAAAGCTTAGATTAAATAATGTTTGTAATATATAGAAGAGTAACTGATACATAGTAAACACTCAATAAACATTTACTAATGTCTAGTATTATTTTCTACCCTTCATAATCCATGAACCAAATATAATCCACTGGCTGCATTAAGTTACTTTTTCTGATAATTGAACCAACTCACAGACCCAGGGTTAAAGTATAATGGTTTCTGGAAACAAAATAAGACATCATTATTTAAAGCTGCATTCCTTCAGTAAAAAGTAAGATGGGACATCAATATTAACAGATGGTTTAACAGGAGACTTTGTCAACCAACAAGATGTTTAGAACCCTATATCAACTCCATTTCAATTTTGTGTTTGTCCAAATTCTCTGATTAAGATATAATTTCACAAAGTGTAATACTGATGCATGTTGAATATTCCATCTGTCATAAAATCTCTACAATTCCTTTCTGTTTGGACTCTACAAATGTAAATATCCCATTTATGTGTTTTGATATTAAAATAACTGTGAAGAAGTAGAGAATAGACAGTGCTTGCTCACGATTAGAAAAGAAGGAAGAGAAGCAGATAGATGTTGAATAGCAGTTACCAAGGTACAATTAGATAGAAAAAATAAATTCTAATGTTCTATGTCACTGTAAAGTGACTATAATTCAAAACAATTGATTATGCATTTAATAATGAACTATAAGAGTATAAATCTTCCCAGCACAAAGAAACGAGAAAGGTTTAAGGAGAATAAAATGCTAATTATCCCAATTTAATTATTACACATTGTGTAAATATATGCAGTTACCATTCTGCAGCCCATAAATACAAGTATGTACAATTACTATGTCAAATTTCAAAATGCAGTGGAAAAAATCAGCTTATAAGAAATAAGCAAGAGTAAAGAAATGCATTTGTTTCTGGAGATGATAAGTGACACAGATTTATAGCTGTGACCACTGTGGCCACATAACCAGAGAGTCAGTCAGGAGTTAGCACAGTTATCAACAGAAGGTTAATTTCCAGTCTGTCTTTGGGAATTTGGGATTCAGCCAAAGGCCAGCAGGTTCCATATGGGAACAGAGTTGGGAAAATTTGCCTGTTTTGCTGATTGGGTCAGCTGCTTGGTCTCTGCTGTGAGTTAGTTGTTGGCGTACTTGGAATGAATGATGGCACTTCCTGCTGACGTGTATTTGGCTTGCTACCTTTTTGCACCTCACTGCAAACTTCACTGATTGTTGGGTGTTGAGATTCAGCCATGGACCTCATCTTGAGCCAAAACCTGGGTGTATTCCATAAACAAGAGAGTGAGAAAGAAGGTTCAGAGGATGAAGGACCCCTGAAGTCAAGAAAAATACTAGTGGCCTGCACCTGTTTGTAGGGAGAGAAATGAAACCTCTCCATTGGTTGGTATCCTGTTGAAGTCTGAGGGGCTGTAATTCTTGTAACCATCCCTCCTGCCTGTGCCTGTCAGAGTGCTTACTATACAACAGATTCTTAATCATTGTTTACTTCTCTCTTTTTCTAAGACTAATGAGTCTGTTGTGCTCAGTAATACCTAGAAAGAATCAAATAATCATAGAACCTCTGAGAGGAAAGAGACCTCAGATGGTAGGTATTGCCTGTCTTCCATAATGTATTTAACTAGTCTCTCTTTGCACACTGCTCATGGGAGAGAGCTCCCTTCATGTTAATGCAATTCATTCCATTGACAGACAGCTGTGCATATTTAGAAGTTCTTTATTACATCGAATGGAAATTTCCTTATCGTTGTGTTAAGTACAGGGAAGAAGGTGTCCTAGATCTGGTAGACACTATGTCCTTTATGCTTCCTCCTTATTTTTTATCAAGTCCTTGGCTTGATGGAATGGACTAGAAGAAACTTGAATTAATAGAGAGATGTTCCTTCCAGCTTTGTTAACTGGATTAGAAGTTTGGTTTCCAATTATTTCCCATAGATGCCAAAGATATATTTCAAATATAAGTAGTCAGAAAAATGACCCAATGTAGTAACACCACCAATTTCAAAGTTTTGGATAAATATTTAAATTCCCCATTATAAATCATTTACTGTGGAAACACATTCAGTAGTCATGAAACAAGATGATGAGATTTTCTTAACGAAGATTTCATATGCATACATTTCCACTTATCTTGCTGTTAAATGCTATATGAAGTTAGTGGCAAATAAGGCAATAAATGGGCAGATCCTGAAATTCCCACATCTCCCCAGGCCTGAGGGCGAGAGCAGACAGGGCTCACCTCTGTTGCATTAGAAGCCTCG
The DNA here is from genome assembly GCA_004363535.1 of Dasyprocta punctata. Taxonomy (NCBI): domain Eukaryota; kingdom Metazoa; phylum Chordata; class Mammalia; order Rodentia; family Dasyproctidae; genus Dasyprocta; species Dasyprocta punctata. Next base: position 20,346 of record RJWM01014521.1, on the reverse strand, counting down.
ACTCTGGGCAGTGCCTTCTCATTTTAACTCAGTACCACATTAAATGGGGGTGACATTTGATTTTGGCTGTGCTGTGTCCCAAAGCCCCTTCCTTATTCAAGTGGTTTGGTGGATGCTGGGGGTGGGATTATGCAGCTCAGGAAACTGACCTTAACAGCTGAGAAGAAAACTGATGACCATTCAAACACAATCTGAACTTTAACTTTTACACTTGTAAGTTAATCTATGTCAGTTTCCAGAAAAGGTCATGGGCCAAAACATGTGCTCAAATGAAATAAATACATTTGAGAGTTGACAGTAATCCAACAACCTGAGAGTTCCCTTGAGAGTCTCCTCATCTCATTTATAACATTCAAACATGTTACATTTTAGAAAATGGATCACCAAGTTTGTGACAACTTTATATAAAATATGAGTGTCAGGTCAGGCTGATCTAACTTAAATATCTTAGTATGAGGCATTCTCCACTTGACCTTGTAAGACAAATGTAATGGAACCAAGATTAAAATATTAGGGCAATAGGGAATGATTATACCTTGAATGTAATAAAAATCATATGTGTTCTGAAGTTACACTTTAATTTTAAATGTCTCCTGCTCATGATATCCTTGCAGCTTACTTCTCCGCTACCTTTACATTAGATAAGTAAATGTAAATGAATCAAAGTACTTTGCTCCTTGATCATCTACAGAATTACAGTGTTCTTTGTTATTATTATGATTTCCTTTATGTCTTTCCTTCACCAAAATGGCATTTATACAAGATCTTTAGAAAGCTGTTCCTCTGGACTAAGAACTTAATTCTACATAAGATCGTAGTGGCATCGTGTTCCATCAGACCCTTACACAAACTGGTAGGTTAAAAAAGCCTGAAAGGACCTCATGGGCTAGAAGAGGCAGAGCAGTATGTCTTCTTGCACAAGGGACCTGCAGATTTCAAAGAAAGCCAACCAATGGGCTATGTGACATGTATGTTGCACCTAGTGAATGCTACCCCAGCTTGTACCCTGAATGGATGAAAACAAAACATGCTTCCCAGCAAAGAAGTATTTATAGAGCCAATAATCACAGTGTTATCCACAGTAGGTGCATACTCAGCCAGGAGCTAGAGAGTAACCTCAGCCCCATGCCCAAATGCGAGTAAGGTGCCATAGTAAACCAGAAGTGGCAGCCTGTAGCTAGGTAGTGGCTTCGTTTTCTACCTTCTATTACCTTTTGTACCTATGTCACATTCAGGTACATCTTCCTAAACTATAACTCTGGTCATGCCTCCCTCTGTTTCAGACCCTTCAGAGGCTCCACTTTGCATCTGGAATGAACTTGAGCATCCTTACCTTGACCTCTAAGGCCTTATATGACCTGGCACTCATTCCCCTCTTGGCCTCACTCATGCAACACTCATTCACCATATGGATCTCTCCAGAACCTCAATATGCCATCTTCCTCCCAGCACCAGCAGTCACATACCTGTATTTCATTTTCTCAGACTGAAAGCTACTTTGTTTCTTTTCTGGTTTGAGTTCATCATTGAGGTCTCTACCTAAGAGATTTCTATTGTACCACTCTATAGCATCGATGCACAAGGCCTCCATCTGAGTACTTTACCACCATAAAGTCATGAATGATCATAAGCAAGGGGATAGGAACTATTGTTATCATAGGCCCTGTTTTATAGAGAAGGGAAATTGCTAGGAATCCCGCAACATGTAAGTGGCCAAGCCAGCACCTATACTTGGACAATCACTTTGCTATTCAGCCTCTTGTGTCTTTTTCAAAGTAGTATCCTTTGGCGACCTTCAAATGCCTTAACAACCTTCCCATCCACTGGGTGAGGGCCTCTGCTGTTAGCTCCAATGGACGCTGCCTTTTACTTCATAGAGATGATCACAGTTGGTAAAGTTTACTATCATTATTACCATTGCTGTTTTAAGTGTGTTTCTTCTGCTAAGTAGTTAAGTTACTTTGGGCAGAGCCTTATCTGTTCTGCTTATTGTGTATGTCCCCATTGCCTGGCAGAATCTCTGGCCTGTAATCAGTGACTTTGCTGAACATTTGTTTTCCCACTGAGTGAGCAGTTTAGCTGCTTGCTATCTAGAGGGAGGGGAAAGAAATGCCACTTCCAGATGTTTTGTCTGCACTTCCTAGTTGTTTCCTCTTCAAGATTTTGTGTATGGAAGATAGTAATGACATAACTGTTGGTCTCAGAAAGTAACTCATGGTCTGGAGAAGAGGCACAGTTACCCGGTACTACAGTTTCAATGTGTCTCCTAAAATGCAATACAACAGTGGTAAGATATGGGACCTTCAAGAGGTGATTAGGTCTAGGGGGCTCTGGACTTGTGAATGGATTATACCTTTATGGTAGGGTGGGTTAGTTATTAAGGAGTGGGTGTTTGATGAAATTGCGAGTTCAGCCCCCTCCAGACTCTCTCTCTCCCTCTCTTTCTGTTGGAGTGCTATTTTTCCCTGCCAACTTCTGCTATGAAATGATGCAGTAAGAAGACCCTAACCTGATGTGGAACCTTGAACCTTGAACTTCCCAGCCTCTAGTACTGTAAGGAACAGTTCCTTCTAAACTATCCACTCTCGGGTAGTCTTTGACAGCAACACAAAATGTACTAAGGCACAGTAGGTGTGAGAGACCACAGCCTTATCTGGGACCGTCTATACAAGCATCTAGCTGATTCTTCCCTTTCAGAATAATAGAAACTACCAGAAAAAATAGAAAGGCACAGAGAATTAAGGGGTCAGTGTTTTTTTTTCTGAAATTATTTGTTACTACTCTGTTTGTTTTTAAAAGCAATCCCTGACTTTGCTCTCCTGGCCCACTAATGGAAAGTGAGCCTGCTTTGCCACAGTATGGGCCTTCAGGGGACAAATAAGGCATTTCTGCTTGCTGAGACTGAGAAGAAACTTCCCTGCAAAGGATGTACTAATACCAGTGTCCAGCTTCCTGGGGAATAATGCAACTGCAAGGGGCAACATTAAGGAAACATTGACAAGCTGCTAGGTATCCAGCAGCAGGCAGCCATTTCCATACATAGCTACTTCAGAGGAGGCTCCCCAGAGACCCCAGGTTCCAATTCTAAATCTGTCACACTTTTTTCTTACAAAGAAATTGTGGGAGATGACACTTTTCTCTCAGAAATGATAGGCAGATTTAAAAAATCTGATTTGAGAAACAATTTAATATGCAATTCATTCATTCTCTTATTTGGTGTCAACAACTAGACTGAGCTTGGTAGACACATGGCACATCCTATTTTATAGAAATAAGTCTGCATATCAATGAGATCAGATCTCCTTTTTACCTTATATAAGTCCTTTGAGCCAACTGCTAGATTTGACAACCTGCTGGGTCCTAAATCTAAACCCTTTCTCTCATGGAAGACATCTAGTATTTTTCACTGGTTAGTAAAAATTCTTCCTTCTGATGAAACTTCTTAATCCTCTTGGGCAAATGGCATCTTTTTTATTGCAGTTCTCTGACATCCACGCAGGTTGTGGTCAGTTCCTAGCTTTAGTCTCCTATAGCCAATGTCTGATAATCAGTGACCTCTTATTTCTTGAGCATGATGACTGATTCATATTTGGGCAGGAGATAGAATCAGACCATTTAAACTCATGGAAATCACTGACAAATAATGGTTAGCTGATAAAATGGAAAAAATCAAAATGCTGAATGTCACCATGTGACCACAACCAACCTGGAAAGGGAGCCACAGGAAGCAGAAGCAAAAAGTAGAGAAATAAACTTTGAAGTTCTAGCTTAGATCTAGTCCTCCACCTACCTATCAGTTATATGAGCATAAATTCCCTTTTTTGATTAGATAGCTTCAGGCAGACTTTTAACTCTTGCAGCCAAAAGTGTCTTAGTGATGTATTTTTTTACTCATGCATTTGTTGCTTAATCAGTTTGACTGCAGGACTCTGTTCTGGGTAACTAGGAGTGTAACCCAGTGATAGAACACTACCTTGTGTATGCAAGGTCTTAAGTTTGATTCTCAAGAGAGGGAGAGAGACAGACAGACAGACAGACAGACAGAGAGATAGTCTGGGAAGATAAAGTCACTGTATCTGTCCTTGAGGATTTGTAAGCTAGTGTAGCAGATATGACCAAACCCCAGTCAGAAGGTGCTGTGGAGTAAATGTCCTCAGCCAAATGTGGAAAACTTTAAGTGTGGGAAGCCCAAAAGTGTGAATTAGTGAAGTCTTTGAGGCTGATAGAATGAATGAAGGCTTGCAAATGAAGTCACACTTGATTAAGAAATCCAACTGAAACCCCAACCATGACCAATATGGTGCTTCTGAACAGATGTTTTAGATGCTTCTATGTCCTATCTCTCATAGCTTTGCATTTCATGGATCCATCCCCCAACAGTTCCCAGGATCCTGATGGTCACTGACCACTGATGAGCAAGCTGTCACTTGGATTCAGCAAAAGCAAAAAGAAGATAAAGTATTATGAGAGTAGTTAAACTTTTGTACCAGTTCTGGATGTTGTCTCCTCTGCAGCCCCCAGCAGGAATATAACCAAGATTGCAAGTAGTGAGCAGTAAGCTTTTTGAGGACAGGACAAATATTTTTCTTTTTCCTCTTATGGTCTTTAATATTAGGACACACAAAAAAGACAGATAAAACATCTAATAAAGATTTCTTGACTAAGTTTCTTAAAACTCTTTAGTAATATTTCTCAAAAGAATGAACCAGAGATATGAAAGAAAAACAAAACCACAGATCAATGTTTCTCCAGATGTAAGTTGTTAAACAAGAGACAGCGTAGCTTATTGGTTAAGTCTGCCACCAGATGTTCTGCTTTTCAAGTCTTACATCTTTACTTACTTGAATGTGATCTTAGGCAAGTTATTTCATCTCTGTGTGCCTTAGTTTCTCCATCTCTAACATTGAAATAATCTTACAGCCTAGCTGAGAAGATGGTGGTCTGTGTGAAACGAGGGGATGCATATAAAATATTCACAGTAACATCTCATCCATAATAAGCACCATGCACTTGGTAGTTGTTTATTATTATTATTATTATTATTATTATTGGAGGAAATGTTAAGAGTGGAATCTGGGATTACCAAGGAATCATGTCCTATTAGGAAGCATTAATTTAAAGAATAGAATTAAAAAGAATTTCTGATCAATCTTTTGCAGTGAGGAGACTGAGGCACAGTGAGGGAGAGTCTCACCTGTACTACAGCAAGAGAGTAGCTGATCATAAAAAATGTCAGATCTCCTGGTTTCCACTTTGGAAGTCTTCCTCTTCTTCCCAGATTTTGTGTCTAACTACTAATCAAACATACATAGATGCCAATGTTTTATTCTCTCAATAGATATCTGGAGTCAAATCCTACACCGGGTTTTCCCAATATGAAAGGAACATGCATGAGAGACAAACTGGGAGGGATGCTAGGATTGCTTTAAGAAAGCAAAAGATTGATTTCCTACAGCATATAAATCTGCTAATTGCCAAGGCTCAGTTTCATATTCCCCTGGAAAATGTGCACTTTGTGTTTATGCAGCTTTGAGGCAATTATTTCACAAGAAAGAAAATCTCTTGATCACATCCCTTAATGTTTTCTAAGTGAACATTTGGTATTTAGTGGCTAAGCAAATTTACTTTTCTATAATGAACAGAGTGGATGGTTGAAAAACATTTAATATACTGAGGTATGGGTGCCTGCTGTCCAAAGGATTACTTAACTCACAGTTTAAACTCTCATGTTTTTATGACAGGCAAACAGATTTTCTTTATACTAGAAAGCTTGGGATTAACTGCATTGTCCCCATAAAATCTAACTAAATATACAAAGTGTGTGTTTTTGCTTATGGGCTCAGTGGGGATATATAGAGATAAGTTTTTCAATGTTGATCATACCTGCTATTTTGTTGGAATTTCCTTTTGCATGGAGCCCACTTTCTGTTGGTGCATGCCTTCTGGGTGGAGGTGAATAGAGATGAAGTTGGTTGAGTGCTATAGATGTAGACAAGAATCTGAGCCACTATTGTTCCATTCAAAGTTAGAAAAACTTTTAAAATTGAGCTCACATAAATACATCTTTACATTGTGTTGATAGTAAGCAACAGAAATCAAACCTTGACTCTCTTCATTAACTAATAACAACAACAAAATTTTATTACAAGAATATGAAATGAAGGGGAGAAATTGAACAACTTGAATTCAGGAAGAGAAAACAGGAGAACCAGTCTGTTCTCAGCAGTCAAAAGTTAATGGACTCATTCAGGATTCACCTACAGTAACTTCAATTCCATGTGTCATTTTGTTTCGAGTTTCAAATTCATAGGAGAAAAATTGAGTGGTCCAGCTCGAGGCAGATTCTTGCAACTGGATTGATCACTGAAGACCAGGGAGGCAGTACCAGCCACAGAGGCATGGTCACGGGCTATCCCCAAAGGTGATTGAGAGCTAGGCAGCAAACTCAATATGCATTTATTAGTTCACGATGGAGATACAAACAAACAAAAAACAAACTTTTCTAATTTCATGCTGTTTTCCTTCTGTAACAGACACTGCCAGAGGCCTATCAACACCTCCCACTCATAACCCTTCTGCACTATTTTAGTGCATGACTCTCCACTTAGAGAATAAATACTTTAGATTCCTCACCTCTTAGATGCAGTGATTCTAAATGCTTTCGCATTATGTCCCATAATTCCCCAGTGGGATGAGCTCTAGTTGTTCATAATAATGACCTGCTCATTAGTCTCATCCTGCATTAGCATTTTCTTTTTTCTTCTATCCTGTCCTAATTCCCCTATCAGTGTTTTTAGGGATCACTTACCAGGAAAACCACTTACCCTTGAATTCTTATTTCAGGATCTGCTCCTGGGAGACACTAGCCTAGGACACATTCCATTTCAAAGAACATGTCAATCAACTTGTGACTGATAGCTATTATCCCTTAACAACTTAACAACTCCCTCCCTGGATAGAATGTCTAACAGTTCTCTACTTTTCTAGCTACAGCATTACTGGTGAAGGGGCCATTAGCTAAAGAAATGTTCTTGTACCTCAAGTAATCACTGAGAAAGTCATAATTTCCTTTGTTTGGAAAGAGGCTATGTACCCCAATCACGATCACAGTGAGTTCTGCAGAGCAGTATCTGTTTCCCAGGGTGTTTGAGGTCTTACATGTTGTCTCTCATGATCAGCTGCTTGAATGCAGGAGTCATAGCTTCCTTTTCATTTTTTTCTCCCAGAGGATAAGACAGAGGGACAGATACATTGATGATGTTAAAGAAAATATGTTACTTGATTAAAGAACCACAAAATAAACAGGCATCATGATTTCCCATTCTCTGTGGGCCAAATGAGTTTCTCCTCTGTGCATCAAACGATAATCCAAATAGTTCTAAAGGATTGTTACAGACAGTGTCTGAATCCTGCCCCTTTCCCCTTGGCACTTGCTGTTTCTGTGTAAATCAAAGGTTTCTTACAAATCGCCAGTGACTCTTGCCTTCTCTGTCAGCAGAAGCATGCTTAATCCTGCACACAAGGTAGACCACAAAGCAATCTTCCACTAGTAACAAATTTAATATGTGGAATAAAAACTCTAGCTTCCCTGTCCCCTTGGTGTTTGGAAGTGTGCTCCACAACATCTCCAAAGGGAATCAACTGAATTGAACTCCTTTCCAACAAAATAAACTACTTTTTAATACACCTTGTATTGACTTCTTTTCCTTCTCCATCTTCTCTATTCCATCCTCTTCTCCTAGTTGGTGATTTCTGGAGTTCATATTAGCAGCCAAATCTGCATCACAAGGTCTGCTTCTGGTATAATCTCAGACCACAGGGAATTGGTTTCTGCTGGTGCAGAAAGTTCCTTCAGAGTCAAGGGAATGACTAAGGAAATTTAGTGTCAGTAAACATTTACATTGAATTAAAAGTCTCTCCTATGTGGACCAGATTCCGCAAGTTGATCCTCTTTTTCCTGTTTTCTGGGGGCTTTTTTGTTTGTTTGATTTTTGGTTTTTTCATCTTCTAGGACCTATGTGTCACCATACATGCAGAACATTGTTTTACAAGATAGAAAACATTTTCCTAGGCTGTTGTAAATTACTATAGAAAAATGGAGCTCCTTCTCTAGTCATCATTCCTGTGCCACCTGGCCCGACTCAGATAAATGGCCTATTCTGCAGGTGTGTGGAGCTGGATGAATCATGAGGTTATCCTGGGAATATGGCAGCCTCATGTATGGGTGATGGAACATCCACACACGTGGCCCTGTGATGCGTTCCTGGAGAGGAGGGATGCACCATGATTCAAACCCATCCTGCTGCTGAATCTCGATAACTCTTGGCACCAGTCCAGTTGCCTGAATTTGGGTTTAGATAACATTTTCCTCATGGTCTCATTTCAAATACCTCACTTTCATGAGGAACAAGCTGCTCAAAATCCAGTTAGTGAGGAAATAAGTGGCATAAATGTTATAGTTTGTGTCTAGATGTGCCCCCAAAGCATCAGGCACTTTTAGATGGGGCTTTTCAGAAGTACCTGGATCTAGAGTTTGTGATTGATTCATAGTTCAATGCTAGGATTAAAGGTGCTGGGATTAAGGGTGGGTGATTGCTGGATCAATCCACTGATTGGATTGGCACAGCCTAATCCTGGTAGACTAGATACAATATAAGGGACAGAAAGAGGTTTGTCTTTCCCACTTTTGCTCTTGTTGCTTTTGTTTGTTTAGCTACCATGAGCTGTTGCTCCTCTGCAATTTGCCACCATACCTGGATCCAGGTGATTATAGACTAAAACCCCTACAGACTGTGATCTAAATAAACCTTTCCTACTTTAACCTTGAGTATTGGGTATTTTGTCTGAGCAATGAAAGAAAAACAACTAAGTAAACGTGTTTCCTAATTTTCAAAATTCATTTGTTGAATTTAACAGTGTTGCTATTTTATACCCTTTCTTAAATTAAAATTAAGATGAGTTTACAAATGGAAGTCCCATTTGACAATGCTCTTGGATGTATTTTGGCTATCTATTTATTTATTTATTTTGTACTGGGGATCAAACTTATGAACTGGGACTTTCCAGTATTCTGGTTATTTTAGAGTCACACAGTTTTGAAACACTTAACAGCAGTTCCTTGAGGGTCTTAACAGCAGTTCTTAAATTTGGAAGATCATTTTGAGATTTGATTTGAAAAAGAAAAAGTAAAGCTTATAGAAATACCCTTAACAAATGTAGTCAGGCCCATACTCAACATTTTGCATAAAACACAGTGGCTAAAACCAAAAGTCCCATCCAAAGAATCACTAACAGGCCATGGATCTCCAGTAAAGACCTTGGTTGTGACCTGTTAATGACCATGGCAGTCTTGAGAATCAGTCTGAATCACCTCTCTGATGAGGAGGCCATCTGATGCTAGACACCGAATTTATGAGAACATTGTATAAAGTATACCATTTGCTAGCCTATGGAAATTCTCCACAAAGCGTCTGGAGATAAATTCATGAGTTAAATATCCTTTTTCTGGCCAAGTAGATTGTTTCAAAATTTTTAAACTTGATTTTACATTTTAAATTTAAATTCAAGAAATGAACATTTAAGTTCAAAAACTGTAGATACTAGTGCTCACCCAGATAAGAAGGACACTGGTACTACTGGCTGCATTTGTTGTTACTTCTGGTTATAATTTAGCCACGTTTTGCAGGGATTTAATGTAATACAGTAATAATTTTTGTATGGCTTGCCTAGAGTATTTGGAAGTGTAGATGTTTATATAAAATAACATTTAAATACATTCATAACACAATCATTCAGAAAACTGAAAATCGTATTTAATACTTTTCTATCTCATCATTTTCTATAAATATACTTATATGATTTTTATGAATTGACTTAATACACTATTTGTTTTTCACATCATCAGATAGTATTTAATAAGTCATTTTAAGATTATATGATTCTTCTTATCATATTCTCCTGTTGTTAGAAGCTTCAGGATGTTCACAATTTCACTCTACATTACCTGTAACACTTGAAGACTTTTAAGAATTTCCTCTTGACATTTTGACATGATCCTGAGTTTTCCTTGGATTTCATCCAAGGAAAACATTTGCACTTGTACCCTGAGCTCTCTGTGTGCTGTTCAGTCTCCAGGAGAAGCTTGTCATGCTGGCTTCCTGATATGAACTCAGCTGTTCTCATCATTGGAGGAGGTTGGGACTTCATTGTCACTGAGGATGGTTGTGGTACTTTTTGGAGGAAGCCTGGCCCTTATTTTGAGCATTGCTTCTTGGCTCCAGTGCAGAGCACTTAGCCTACTGGCACAGATCCATCACTCCGCTGGCATAGACTTTCTAGCTTCCACCACTAACCTTGGGGCTTTTCCAGCACAGGTCAGTGAAACAGATTTGTATGAATCATTGTCGTGGGTTCTAGGTTTTCAGCTAAACTCAGGCAGGTTCCATGACATGGGATCCAGGCCTTAGGATGGATTTTCTAGGTCTTTAGTGTTGTGGACAGATGTCCTGCACTTTCTTTGTATTTGACTTCTTGGGTGACCATTATAAATAATACTATAAATCATATGTCCTGTACATAATTGTTCTCCTTGCAATCCCTGACTACAACATTGACCAAATATGATATGCCAAGGATTCTACCTTGTGCAAATTAACTTACTGGTGTACACCAGAAATTGGTAAACTATGGCTTATGGATCAAATCTAGCCTCCTATTTGTGAGTAAAATTTTATAGGAGGAAAATTGAAGTCTCTCATTTACAGTTGTCTATGGCTGCTTTCACATTAGAAAGCACAACAGAATAGTTGGGACTGGAAATGTGTGGCCAACCAAACCTCAAATATTTACTTTTTAATCTTTTAGAGAATGTTTGTCAAATAAGCAATCCTAATAACAACTTTGTAAGGTAGATACTAATTTTACAGTTGAAAAAAATCAAAGTTTAGAGATGTTAAAGGATTAGTCTGAAATCACTCAGACCATAGCAAAGCTTTGACTTATATCTGCAAGTAGTTGCTCCTCTTACTGACCAATACAGCAAGATGGCCGTCCTAGTGTTTTTCTGGGAATTGGGGTGGTGGGGGATGCTGCCCATGTGTTCTAGGAAAAGTGAGGAACCCAGTAACATCTGAAATCTGCTCTGTATGCTCCCTCTGCTTAGTTATCTCAGCTACTATGTCATCTTGCTATTCCCAAGAATATAACTTTGCATCCACAAGGCTCTTTCGTTAAAACCACCTGACATGGGGCACAGTTGGTACATTTTATCATGTTGAGGACAAGAAATGAGTGTCCACACAATTGCTTCAAATCTTACCAAGGAGAAAAACAGCAATAAAATATTTGGCTTCCATTTGTTTCTCCTCAGAGACAATAGTGTTGATTTCAAGTTGTCTCCCTGAACAGCACATTTGTGGAGCCTTCAATAGGCTAATTTGGAGAAGAATGATTGCAAGTAGAATTCTCACTGACTTCCTTGCTCCTTAACAACTTCTCATGAATCACTTCTTGTCACTCAAGCTTGATCACAAGTAACATCATGGATGACATTAGGCATGAAACCCACCTCCGCACTATCACCTACTCCTTTTGCCTGAACTTAGGACCCACCACCAACTCTGTCCTTCCCTCCAATCTCAGTGTTCCATTTTCTCTGATTCATCTTTACTCAGCTGACTACTATAATGTTATCAGCTATATTGACATCATTTAGTACTAAAATTGAAACTGAAGTAAGAGTATAGACATTTAAAAATTACATGTTTTATTTTTTGAAGCTTTTCTGAAATAAAATATATGCAGAAAAATGCACAGATTACAAATATGTAGCTTGAGAGATTTGCACAGACTTAACACATCTCTATAACCAGCATCCAGTTTAAGGAATACAATATAATCAACTCACAAGAATACTGATTCATATCATTTTCTACCCAGTGACAACAACTACTCTGATTTTGGACACTGTGTGCTCTTTTAGCCTTTAGAGAATTTTAATGATTAGTGCTCCTGAGTTTGGCATTTTGCTTTAGTAAAACGTTGGTGTGATTCATGTAGATTCAGGTACACAGTTGTGCATCATTCATTTTCATTGTCATGCAGTGTGAATACACTAAAATTTATGTATCCATTCCCTGGTTGATGAGCATTTGAGTAGTTTCCAGATTTTGCTATTATAAATTGTGCTGCTTATGGATATTTTTACACATGGTTTTTGATGCATATAAGGATGCATCTTGTCAGGCAGATAACTAAAAATGTAAAGGCTAGATCATAGTATAGGCACACATTTAGCTTCAACAAATATTGGCACAAGTTTTCTAAAGTGGTCTTACCAAAATACTTTCCTACCAACAGTTCATGGAAGTTCAGTTTGTTCTACATTCTTAAAAACACTTGTGGGCCAGGGGTGTAACTCAGCAGCACAGTGCCCGCCTGGCAAGCTCAAGGTCCTGAGTTTGGGTCCTGGTACCAAAAATATAATAATACTTGATAACTTCAATATTTTAAAAATTATTGGCATTCTAGAAAAATGAAGTTTTTTCTTATAAAATGACTCTCTTCCTATTTCTATCTATTTAATTTTTAGAAAAATAAGAAATTTGGAATTAGAGAAGTTTTCCAGGATATATACCGTTGTGGGGTACAATATCTTTATGGCTGGATGTTCACTCTCCTGGCAGAAACTTTTGGATAGCATCACAACACACCTGCCTATGAAAGTCGTCCTTAGTGTGCGCCAAGATTTTTGGGGCTAGGCCCAAATTATCAGTCTTCTGCCCCATATCTCTCTTCCTGACACTTTTGCCTTGAGAGAGACACTACCTGGATGATTTACCCCTAGCTTTTATTTGCCCCAGAATTTCACATTCAAGTGCCCTCTTCACATTTTGGGGGCATAATTATGTACCAGCCACATAGTTATTTACTTAGATTTTAAAAAATAAACTTTGAGTTATCATAGATATGAAATATTAGACACTTCTTTTTCTAAAATTCATGATATCAATACAGAACTACTAAAATGTGTCTTTGTAGGAGTATTGGACTACATCTCTGTGTTGCCCACAATGGCTGATGTGGCTCTGGGCACATCTGATGATACTTGCTGGTCATGGAGTCATCACTGCTTCTACCATTGGCCAAGGAACCTTCTGAAACTGCTGTCCCTTGCCTTTGGTTCCTCACAAGCACACCCAAGCGCATCTCATCCCCACCTGCCTTGCACACTTCTGGTTGTTATTCTGAGATTTCCCTGTTTCTGCTGATGCATGAGACTGTGAGAAGCCCATTCAGCACTGGGCTTCCACATTGAAGTGGGGAACAGCAAAATGCTACATGGGAGTAAAATTTGGAGCAGAAGAGAAAGGTCTCTGGTGAAATCTCTGTCCCTCGTGTTCTAAGCCCCTGACCCAGGCTGTGTCATATACCCAGTGGTTTTCATGTCTTCCTTTATGACTTTCTGTGAAGTTGAGGAATTATTCTCACTAAATATAAGTAAGGGCAGGCACAGCTCTCCCTTTTCCCACCCCACTCCTGCTCTCCTGGGATAAAGTGCTGGCAAAACAAACTTTCACCTCAGATTCTGTTTTCTAGAAAACTCAGGCTGAAACAAATTCATAGTATAAAATCACCTTGTATTCCACCAAGTGTTCAATCCACTCTTCATCAACTATAACCGTGGCCTTCCTATTGCCTCATGTGACTCCCTGCTGACAGCTCTTTCTGAATGGGCATATTTCCTCTGCTCCTGTACCCAAGGTGTTTCATTGTGTCTCTTTACTTCCAGCTTAGTAGTAGTCCACTTCAGTGTCCATGTAATCCTGACTCTACACTTGCCTTGAAGTTCTTTGTTATTTTTTCCTCGTAACATAAATACAGTCCATACCTCACCCCTCTGATTGACATGATCCTTTTCATGGAAAAGACTATTTGGGCTTCATTGCTTTCTATTCCACAGACATTGGTAGAGAAGAAACAAGTTGCCTAGAGGAGAAAAGAAAAATGCTCATTGCACTTATAACGAATGTTCATGTTGTTTAAAACCACACCATCGTTTGAGGGAACAGCATCTTGCTAAATGGAAGTGGTTTAATAATGTGATGAATTTTGATCTGTGTGGATGAATTTAAACCAACTTCAGGACAAGTGTCTAAGTCTATGTTTCTCCAGAAACAAGAAAGAAGGTGAAATGCTTTACTTGGGAGTTGATAGCAAGTGTCATTAAGATGTTAGAAAACAAAAAAGGAAATGAGAAGAGGCTGATTAAAATTGCGTTATCAATCATTTTATTGTGGTGGGTCCCTGGGCTCAGTCCCACTGAAGAGTTTTGAGAGTCAGTGCAGAACACACTATAAATTGATCACAGCCAAGGGGTAGGGGCTTTGGATATCCATCTGTCAACTTTTTTTCCTGCATTGGTTTTTGGCTTCTTCTGGCTGGTTATAATAGCCAGAGACAAACATGTCTTAGACATAGAGCTGCAGAGTTGACTGTCAGCAGGTCCTGCTTTCACAGAGACATGGTAAAGCACCACAGCCTCAGTATCATTAAGCCTCTGACACATCAACATTGCCTTGTGGTGAAAAGCAGAATCATCTCTCAGAAATCTTGTTGATGCCCCTATCCATGGTGCAAACTCCTTCCTGTCTGAAGCTGAATTGGGCCACCTTGGGAGGTTATAGCATGAAACTCTTTCCCTAAATTCAGCCAGGCAAACATGTTCTTCCTTTTCACATGCCCAGAGCTTTTCCTTCGCCTCATGGAACATTCTCTGGAGTAGCATGGGACATTCTTTGACTTTCTGAAGACTGTTGTGGTTTTACTTATACCTGGAAAAGAAAATCCCCTCACTTACCCTGTCATTCTAATATCTCCATCAGCATCCCAGTGTGATGGATAAGACTGGCTACCACCATCCACAGAGTTGCTTTCCCCTCCTGTGCTGGGTTCAAGTGGGTGGCTAGTTGATGGATCTTCTTCCTACCATTCTGAAAGAGAAATTCACTCTGTCTCTTAGCCCAGTGCTCATTCTCCCAGACTGAAAACTGTAACTATCTAAAAGAATGCTTAAGTGAGGTTATAATTTTAACTGAGGGCTTCAAAGCTCTACCCTGGACCCTAAAACCACTTCAATTGCCCTCTCTTGTGGGGGAAATGAGGAAGAGGAAGGGGAGGAGGAAGAAGGAGGAGAATCAGGATGAGGGGAGAAGGAAGAGGAAGGAGGAAAAAGAAGGAGAAGGAGGAGACCGGAGATCAGAAACTGGGGCCAAATCAAAACTGAGGCACTAGGTTCAAGAGTCTGAAGATTCAGTAGGGTGTCTTGGGCAGTCACTTCATACCAGCACAGCTTCATGGATTATGGATCATTTTATTGGAGCTGAAATAATGTTTCCACCTTTTTACTGTAAATGATCAAGATGGCAAAGCTGACCAAGTGCCAGATATTATGCTAGACATTACCTATGGAACTAAACTCATTTTCTCAGGGGAAAGGTTCCCAGATGATGATCAGATGGACTGTGACTAGCATTAGGAACACTTGACACAGCTTTCCCTGAACTCTTACCAGGGCAGACATCATTAATCAATCTCAAGCCAGAAAGCAGTTTTCTCAACATATCATTCTAGGCAGCCTTGACCAATCGAACAGCCAGTGCATAAAGTTATGTTGCATCTCTGGTTTATTCCCTGTTAAAACTAGAATCTCTATCAAGCATCCTGAGATCTGAAAAACACATGCTATAGTTTAGATTTAAAATATCCTCTAGGCAAGGCCCCAGCACCATTCTTCAGGGCTGCACCCCAGCAAGCTGTATGGGTCCCAGAGGATCCAAGCTCTGCCCAGCCCAGCATCCCAGTGCAATCCATTAGGAGAGTGCCCAGCCAGCTGCATGGGTCCTAAAAGTGCTTAACCCACCCAACCCAGCCCAGAGCCCCAGAGCCATCCATCAGGGGAGCACCCTGACTAGCCAAGAAGGTCTCTGAGGTTCCCGGCTCTTCCCAGCCCAACAAAAGTTCCCAGTGCCATACTTTGGGGGTGTGCTCTGGCTGGCTGCATGGGTCCTGGAGGTTCTGAGCTCCACCCAGCCCAATGCAAGGCCCTGGTGCCATAGCTTGGGGTTGCACTGGTAAGCCACAGGAGTCGTGGAGGTTCTGAGCTCTGTCCAGCCCAGTGCAAAGCCCTGGCACCATACTTCAAGGGCACACCCTGGCTAGCTATATGGGTCCCAGTGGTTCTGAGCTCCACCCAGCCCAGTGAAAGGCCCTGGCGCCATACCTTGGGGTTGTACTCTGGTGAGCCACACAAGTCCTGGAGGTTCTGAGCTCTGTCCAGTCCAGTGCAAGGCCCTGGCACCATACTCCAGGGGTGTACCCTGACTAGCCACCTCCCAGAGGTTCCGAGCTCCACCCAGCCCAGCACAAGGGCCTGGTGCCGTACTTCATGGGTGTACTCTGGCTAGCCACATGAGTCCCGGAGGTTCTGACCCCTGCCCAGCCCTACATAAGGCCCCTATGCCATATTTTGGGGGTGTGTCCCAGTCACCTGTGTGGGTCTTTGGGGTACAAACCCTGCCCAGCCCAGAATAAGCCCTGGCACCATACTTTGAGGGTGTGCTGGCTATACACATGGGTCCTAGAGGATCAGAGCTCCACACAACCCAGTGTGATACTCTGACACCATCCATCTGAGAAGCACTCTAGTGAACCTTATAGGTCTTAGAGGAGTCAAGCCCTGCACAGTCAGGCAAAGCACATAGGCACCATCATTGGAGCACTGAGGGAGAAACACAGGTCTGGAAGAGCTCTGCTCAGAGACCCTCTGCCAATGTGCCCTCCCCAGTGAGCTGAAGGAGGGCAGAGGCTATGCCTGCCATTTTTCTGTAACCCTGGGAACCTATGTTCAGAGGAATCCAGGTACCTGGACCACCCCTTTACACCATGGGACAGTCAGTCAACATGGGAAGTGCCTTCAACTTAATCAGCTTGTCTGGAGGAACCTAGGAAAATGACAAAATGAAAGCGCAAAATGCAATTTCAGACCTCCAGCTCAATGAGAACAAGCCCAGGAGACACTGACATGCAAAACACTGGAAATAACACAACTGATATTTCTTAAATGATAGCAACTGAAGAAAAGAAACAATTCAATCAGGCTACAGTGAAACAAGATGAGAAATAATCTCTCATTAAAAAAAGAAATGACAAACATTGTGAAAGAAATGTAAGGCATATCTAAAGAAGATGTAGATTAAAAAAATAGAGAAACATAAGAAAATGATGGAAATCTTAAATGAACAATATAGGGAACAATTATAATGCATGGAAAAGATTCAAAGAGACATTCAGAAAATTAAAAATTCCATTTAGGGTGACAGAACTGCTTGGATGAAGCTGAAGATTGACTCTCAGACCTTGAAGACAGGGTGGAAACTGATCATGAAAGGAAAGTTCTCTTAAAAATAATAAGTAACCAGGAAACAACAATTCAACAGCTGCAAGGTGGTGTGAGAAAAACAAGAGAAGTCTGATAGGTGTCAACAAAAAAAGCAGGTGTCAACACAAATAGCATAAGACAATTTGCAGAAACAAGAGTAGAAAAATTTCCAAGCATGGGAAAATAATTTGACACATAGATAAGTGAGGCATATAAAACTTCAATTAACCATAACCAAAGTATATCTATATACAGACATATAATAATTAAGATCCAAGAAATTGAGCACAAAAGCAGAATACTAAAATCTGTCAGAGAAAAGAAACAGATCA
The DNA here is from genome assembly GCA_004363535.1 of Dasyprocta punctata. Taxonomy (NCBI): domain Eukaryota; kingdom Metazoa; phylum Chordata; class Mammalia; order Rodentia; family Dasyproctidae; genus Dasyprocta; species Dasyprocta punctata. The sequence goes on along the minus strand of RJWM01014521.1, from coordinate 2,577 downwards.
CCTATGAAGGAAAGCCCATCAGAATCATGACAGACTTCTAAACATAAACCACTGAGTCAAAAGAGCTTGGAGTAAAGTATTTCAAAGCCTGAAAAAAATACAACTTCCAACCCAGGTTGATGTACCCTACAAAACAATCTTTCAAAATTGATGGACAAATAAGATACTTCCATGACAAATAACAACTGAAGAAATTCATGACCACCAAACAAGCACTACAAAGAGTACTGAAAGATACTCTTAAAAGACATAGTGATGGCCACAATTCCAAAAACAACGACAGAAAGAAACCACCAAGCATTTAAACACAGAGAAAAACTGGAAAACCAACAGCAGGAAAATAACATGACAAAGATAAATCAATGCATATCAGTTATAACCATCAATGTAAATATCCTCAATTCACCAATCAAAAGAAACCAACTGGCAGAGTGGATTAAGAAACAAAATCCAACAATATTCTGTATACTAAAAACACATTTATGGGGCCAGGGATTTAGCCCAGTGGCTCAAGAACTTGCCTGGTAAGTGCAAGGTCAAGAGTTTGATCCCTGGTACCAAACTAAATAAATATAAATTAAAAAAAATAAAATAAAATTAACTCAAAACAAATTTCATAGACTGAAAGTCAAAGGATAGAAAACAATACTCCATATGACAGGTTCCCAGAAAAAAGCAGGGGTAGCTATTCTGTTTGTACATAATGTGAACTTCAAACCAAGGGTGATCAAAAGAGACAAAGAAGATCACTACATACTTCTTAGGGGAAAACTTCAAAAGGAAAAGATAACAATCATAAATATATATGCACCAAATATGGGAGCATCAACTATGCAAGACAAATATTAATAGACACAAAAAATCAAGCAACAATAATACAGTTATAATGGGGGACCTTAGCAAACCATTGTCACAAAGAGACAGATCAACTGGACAAAAGAATCAACAAAGAAATAACAAAACTGAATCAAACTTGTGAACAAAGGGACTTAGTAGATGTATGCAGAGTGTTCTACCCAACAACATCAGAATATCCATTTTTCTCCGCTGCACATGGGTCATTCTCCAAAATAGATCATATACTAGCTCCAGAACATGCTTAAGTAAATGTAAAGGAATTGAAATTATCCAATGCATATTACCTGACCATAGTGTAATAAAATTAGAAATTAGTGAGAAAAAAACCTGAAAAACTCTATAAACACATGGAAATTAAATAAGACTCTCTTAAACAATCAATAGGTCACAGAGGAAGTTAAAAAAGAAATTATGCAATATCTACAATTGAATGAAAATGCAAATACAACTGACCAGATCCTCTGGAACACAATGAAACCAGTCCTCAGAGGGAAATTTATAGCAGTAAACTCCTACATCAGGAAAATGGAACAAACACAAATAAATAACTTAATGCTGCACCTCACACTTCTATAAAAAGAGGAGCAAATCAAACCCAAAACCCAAAAAAGGGAGGAAGTGATAAAGGCTGGAGCAGAAGTTAATGCAACTGAGACTACTAAAACAATACAAAGAATTAATGAATCAAAGAGTTGATTCTTTGAAAGAATAAATAAAATTGATAAGCCCCTAGGCAACCTTATCAAAAAGTGGGAAAAAACTCAAATCTACCCAATAAGAAATGAAAAGGGTAAAATCACTACAGATCCTGTGGAAAGTCAGAAGATCATCAATACCTATTTTGAAAATCTATACTCTCACAGGATGAAAAACACAGAAGAAATTGACATTGGAATAACCGAGTTATCAGTTCATGAAACTTAAAATGTAATTAAAAACATACCAACAGAAAAAAGTCCAGGTCCTGATGAATTCACAGTTGAATTATACAAGAAATTTAGAGAATATTTAACACCAATAGTCCTCAAACTCTTTAATAAAATTGAAAGGATAGCAATTTTCCCTAACTCATGTCATGATTAAAATCCAGAGGAAGACCCAACCAAAAAAAGATAACTACAGTCTAATCTTCCTAATGAACATAGATGCAAGAATCCTCAATAAAGTACTAGCAAACAGAATGCAGCAAATAATCAAAAAGATTGTACACCATGATCAAGCGGAATTCATCCCAGGAATGCAGGGATGATTTCATATATGAAATCAACAAACATAATACTCCATATTAACAGAGCCAAAGAGAAAAATCACATGATCATCTGAGAACAATCACATGATCATCTCAATGGATGAAGAAAAAACTCTTGATGAAATTCAACATTCATTCATGATAAAAAACCCTAGAGAAAATCAGAATAGATGGTCTTTACCTCAATTTGATAAAAGTCATTTATGATAAACCAACAGCCAACATCATACTAAATGGTCAAAAACTGAAAACTTTCACTCTAAATCAGGAACAAGACAAGGATGTCCAGTATCACCACTCATATTCAATGTAGTTTTGGAAACACTAGCCAGTGCAATTACACAAGAGAGAGAAATAAATGGAATAAAGACAGGAAAGGAAAAAGTAAAATTATCATTATTTGCATATGACATGATACTCTACATAGAAAATCCCAAAAACTCCACTGTTGCAGTGTGGTCGGTTGGATG